>VCCN01006901.1:176721-187669 GCA_006491835.1 Architeuthis dux
CCTAACGAGGGGGAAATAATTCATTTAAGCCGTGCTTCCGCATGAAAGGCGGAAAAAAAGAGTCCAATTTAGCATTAGGTCTTGTGAATTGAAAGCAGAAAAAATTACTTGCAACATTTTTTTCAATTTTTAAGGTAAAGGGTCTAATTACCTTTACTGAAGATAGATTAGTTTTGAATTTTTATTACCTCCCTAAAAAAAAGAAAAAATAGAGTTTGAAATCAATTACTCTATGATATCCGGAACATTTCAAAAATAAAAACTTTCTTGTTTTGTGACTTTCCTAATTATCTGAACTCAGTAAATAAATACACTTCGTAATCGTAACTGTAGCTCCTGGCTTGTGTTGTGTTTTGTAACTTTCGTTAACAAATGCCTCCCAATTCTTTATTACCTTGAAGCAATAAGTAATCTTTTTAGGAATCATTTCAAAGCTTTGAGTGAAGTGGACTCTGGCATGGCTCAAGCAAAGGCAGTTGAGTTGACCCTATCGGGTTACCAGATAACAGATAGTTTACATTTTTATTACCTCTCAACATCACAGGCTCCCACAAAAAAGAGATTAGTTGCCCAACCAAGGTCCAACTTAAAAAAATAATGATTGTGTTTGGTTTCGGAAATATCTGAATTTACCTGAAATCTCACATAAATTGGACAAAAATGAATCGGACATCAGGACTAAACAAGGACACAATGTCCGTAATCAGACAAATCTGGCAACCCTGAGTACGAGAGTTCTCATAAGGGGGCGGTAATCACTTGGTACCAAAAGGGAGACCTTTTGATTACTTTATTATTTAAATTTTTAGAATTTTAACCTTCTTTTAATACAAGTACAAATCTCTGCAAAATTGGCATATTTTCGGTATATTAAGCTTTTTTTTATTTTAAGAACTGTAATAATGTGACTCAAACACATAGTTTATGGAGAAGGTAAAATGATCGAAAATGTTAAAAGTGGTTTGCAAAGTTTTGTGCTGGAGAATTCTCACTGAACGATGCTCCACAGTATGGTAGACCAGATCAAATCAAGACATTACTTGAGAACAACCAATGTCTTATGGTAAGGAAGATAGCCAACATACTCAAAATATCCAAATCAAGAGTTTGAAATTATTTGCTTGATTATGTTAGTCATTTTGATTTGTTGCTTCCATGTTAAGTTAAGCAAACCTCCCCAAAAGAATACTGGATTGTATTTTACAACAATATGTAATGCAAGAAATCATGGGTCAAGTGAAATGAACCTCCACTAACTGTACCAAAGGCCAGTCTTCATCCAAAGAAGGTGATACTGTGTATATGGTGAAATTAGAAGGGAATACTCTTCCTTGAAGAAAACTAAACGATTGATTCAAACATATACTGCTCTTAATTAGGCCAATTGAAGGCAACCATCAATTAAAAGCATCCAGAATTAGCTACCAGAAAGGGTGTAATATTCTATCAGGATGAATTAATCCTTGCTTATACAGATGTAAAATAACATTGTTTGTATGCTGTGTTTAGCTACCATATTTTACATCTGTATAAGCAAGGGGGAAGTAATCCTGGTTTATACAGATGTAAAATAATGTTGTTCATATACTGTGTTTAGCTATCATATTTTACATCTGTATAAGCAAAGATTACAAAAAATGACTTGTTTCTGAAAAAAAACACCATAATTCCCAAGCTATTAAAAACCACCAACCTTTCGGTTAGCAGCCGAATGCACTAATTGGTTGCACATTGATTTATCTCAATTCTTGTTAAATTTACAAATGTTGGAAATCCTTGTTTCAGAGCAATTAATGTGACTTGATGTAATAAAAAAAAGTTACTTAGAATAGAATTCTCTACACGATGACAGAGTTTATTAACACTGGTTGAGTTTTACAAAAGTTATCACAAAATTAAAATCATCGGTTTTGTGCAAAATCTCAACCTAATCATACCAGATGCCTGATAATATATAACTTTCTATATTTGAAGATACTGATACAGTGTTGATCTAATTTTTTACTTTTACTTTGAACTTATTAAAATGATAAGTATATTGACCTTATGTAAGTGACTAGATTAAATTTAAAGCAGACCAAAGTCTAGGCATGAATATTGTTATAATAAATAAACAATCAGATAGGATTACCATTGTATAGAGTAGATAGCCTCATTTTTATCCATCAACTTTATTTTGGTTGATAGTAAAAAATGATTCACTTAAACATAAATTAATGGAATTAATACATCCTTGTTCAGCTTTCAACATTACAAAATACAACTAAACTCTTCATCATTGAGTTTATTAATTGAGATACTTTAAACTTTTTATTAAAATAAACATATTATTTAGATTATCTGCTAATAGATTTAAGGCAATTCTATTTGTATACCCCATATTTGACATTTTTCTTTATCAAGCATGGATCCAGAAAACATTTTCTTTTAAATATCTAGATAAAGAAATTTTATAAATAAAAAAATAAAAAATAATCTCAAGTAATCGTAAATTAAGCTTAAAATCAAAAATTTTGTTTTTCATTTGATGTAAGTCTTATTCTTTATAACATTTTTATTCATTGGTTCTCTAATGGTTACATTTTTTACTTTACTCTTTTGTCAATTCTAGCACTAAAAAGTTACGACTCAAATGTAAGTGAAAAATGCCAGATCACAAAAAAAAATGAAATTGTATTATTAGAATAAATGAAAAACTCTAAATCTCATATTTTATATATACAATTGCATTACTGATTCCAGGTGTTTCGCCAGATGACAGACAGTCAGCCGATAGACATTTCATCAGGTGGACGTTTTGCCGGAAAACCTTTTTGCCAAATTGCCAACTGTACGTTTCGCCAAAAATCTTTTTGTCGGAATGATATTTTCATTTTCATTTTTTTTTACTTATGAATCTGCATGTTTATGGTCACAAATTATTTATATTTCATATTACAAAAAAAAATTAAGTAACAATAAAAAACTCACTCAAACATATGTTGATTTAAAGTAAATTCTATGTTATTCTTTAAATTTTATTTTGGTCTTCTTTCGCTGATCATTCAAAGGTAAAAGAAAACACAAAACAAAACAAAAAACAATGAAATTTCTTAAAAATAATTTTATTTTATATCTTAGACAGCCTTGAAAGAACTGCATTTCTATAATAATGATAGTTTTTATGTATGTATGTATGTATCAGGGGTGGACTTGACAGTGATCTGGGCCTCTGGGCAAAGAGAGTTATTGGCCCCCTTAACACATTTCACCCTACCATCAGTGGCGGCACTAGGTCTGACTGTGCCCCCCCCCCCACTGCAATTGTTTTAAAGATTATTTTTTAAGATTTTTCAGGGTTCCTCAGATATATGGCTGCAGTTGCGGGGTCTGCGGGTCCCACGCGCCACCTCTACCACCATCCATTCCATACAGATATGTACAATCTTAATCAGACATTTATTTCTAAAGATCCATGTCTAAAAAAATATAATCTAGAATTAAACCAAGCTATGTAAGCTTCACTTTATTTATATATGAAAACAACAAATAATATGATTATAACAATTACAATTATCAACATTTATATAATTATGAACCAAATAAAAATGTTGAGCATCGCCTGTACTGGCTGAGTAATTTGAATGCAATGATAAACAATTCTTACAGTCCATTATCTTAATGCTTGATTCAGAGGATTGCTTGCCCATTTCATCATCAAAGTCAATTTCAGGTTCAATTTCCCTATCACTTTCCACCTCCAAAAGTCCCTTCTGAAGATGTTTGTAACTGCTTGCAAATGATACAAACTTCTCTTGCAGTGCTGTTGTATCTATGTTAGAAATTGCTTCTTCAATTATTTTGAGGTCCATCCTTTCAGGAGTGACTTTCACTTTGTGGAATCTGTTGAGGTCGAAACAAGATATTTGCTTGTAAAGATCCCCATGTGAAGCATATCTCCTTTTCATGCTCTCAAGGACAGCATCAAGGATAATATTGTAGCGTGAAATTTCTGAGGGGATCACTTATGCTTTTAGTGGTACAAGTTGTACCTCTTGTTGAATGCATTTGGAGTAAGGTAGTACTGATACAAATGTTTTCTGTAGCTAATTTTCCATTTACATGAGCAATGCATTTTGTTGCTGCCTTTTGTATGCTGGTAAAATCACACGAAATCTTGTCAATCCATGTAATGGCATCATGGATCACTTGCTATGCCTGCAATACATCTAATCCTGTGGTCAGTATGTAATCAGATAAAGATATAGATGAATGTGAATGCCACCAATATTATTTTCGAATTTACAAATATTACCACTCAGCGTCTGTGCCTCATAACGAACTTTCGAAAATCTGTAGATTCACTGACATGCTTAAGAATAATCAAAAGGTCTGAACAGAATTCCTTTGATTTGTCTGCATAACTCCCAAATACTTCCTGAATGGCTCTTGCTCTAGACAACCTAGCCTGCCCAATATATTCTCTTCATATGATTGACTCGCTTTGTCTTCTTGTTCTTATGTGTAGAGTGGACCTTTTGAGTGCTAAACATAAACAACCTAAAATTCTTTGTGTTAAAAGACTTTGTTCAGAAATTTACTGTTACCGCTGCTATGTCCTTGCTTGCAAATACTCCACACAAGTAAAATCAAAACAACTGTCTTGGTTTTGCAATTCATTTTAAATGTGTACAGAACCTTTCAAGAAAATAAACTTTTAACGCAGAATTGCAAGCGAAATATTCTTGTTTCTTGTTTGTAGAATTTTCATGAGCTGCTACTGATATAAATTTGACTGAATCAAATTGTCCAAGTAAATTAGGTCAACATGTTCGCATTAGTGGATTTTGATTGTGTGTGAAAGTTTAAAGGATCAACCAGGAAGTACGCAGTTTAGCTTTTTGAGCAAAACAAAAAGGACAGAGGAAAAGGCATAGGTCATAATGTAAGTAAAATGTGCCGTGCAAGGCCACAAATGTGGAGCACCTAGTGAGGATCGAATTATCAACAGTAGTAAGTATGTAAAAGGTGTGACACAAGGTCGTTTTAATGTGGGGAAACTTACACGCGAACATGTGAGGCAACTTACTCTCAAAATGTTCTGCAAGACTAGCTTGTGGTACTTATTCTAAAAGAAAGGGACTTAAAAACATGCAAACAGCCAATAAAAATGAATATCGGCAAGAAAAAAGAGGAAAACGTGGTACAAAATCAAAATAAGTACTGGTGTAAAGGGTGCTTGTTTTCACACTACAAACTCATTCACTGACCCAATCACACACCATAATCCTATTTGCCACAATACCACATTCATACTGGATACCACTCTCATACTACAACTGCTATCGTACCACTGTTTCTCAGTGCTACCAAATAGCACAAAAGCAGGGCTATTTAGCACTCTACCTAAAAACTCCAATTAAATTGTATTTGTGTTCATACCATTATATATAAATAACAATATTATTAATTCTAAGTACAAGTACTTCATTCTTTTCCATCAGTTGTACAATTTTTTGTTTGTTTTAATTTAACCACAAATGATCTTTTTACATATAGTAAAGTTTTTTATATTAAGTTTTGTTGTATTCACTGCTTGTTCAGATACATTAGCCTAAATCCTAAAACTACACTAAATTACTTGCACTATTGGCTAAACTAGGTTTCTTAGCCAAAGGCATGAAAGCCTTCTTTGTGACCTTCAAATATGTACATTCCACACCTTTAATTAATTGCACTTTTAGTTTTTAGATGTGTCAATTTTTCTTTTTCAGTTGGTTGGAAATGATCCAACATGATACAGCTGAGAAAATTGATATTTCACAAAAATATGCCAATTTTGAGAATTTAAAAAAACATGATCACTGACATATGTGTGTTTCATTCAAAAACATTGCTTTTGATTGTATTGTGACAGCTGTCATAGCTGTCACAATACAATGGCATATTTTTGTTTATTGATTCAAACATTGAAGATGGAAGAAAATATGCAGCATTTTCAGTATATTAAGCTTTTTTATTTTAAGAACTGTAATAATGTTAAGCAAACAAAACAACAAAAAAACTACTAGATTGTATTTTACAACAACATGGAATGCAAGAAATCATGGGTCAAGTGAAATGAACCTCCACTAACTATACCAAAGGCCAGTCTTCATCCAAAGGAGATGATGCTGTGTATATGGTGGAATTAAAAGGGAATACTCTACTATGAGCTCCTTGAAAAAAAACCGATTGATTGCTCTCAATTAGGCCAATTGAAGTCAACCATCAATTAAAAGCATCCAGAATTCGCTACCAGAAAGGGTGTAATATTCCATCAGGATAGCACAAGATCATATGTTTCTTTGGTGATCAGGCAAAGATTGTTACAGCTTGGCTGAGAAGTTTTACCTAATCTGCCATATTCATCAGATATTGCATCTGATTACCATTTATTCTGGTCTTTACAGAATTCTCCTAATAAAAAACCAGATAAGGATATCCTCACTAAAAGTGAGGATATAAGGCTCCCTCTCTATCCCTTTATGAATATAAACAAGAATTTTTCACTATTACATAGTTAAATTTTAGTACTTTGTACTCATAAAAATTGTTTTGTAAGCTACCATATTTTACAATTGTATAAACAAGGATGAAGTAATCTTTGCTTATACAGATGTAAAATAATGTTGTTTGTATACTGTGTTTAGCTATCATATTTTACATCTGTATAAGCAAGGATGAAGTAATCCTTGCTTAAAAAATGTTAGCAGCCGAATGCACTAATTGATTGCATATCGATTTCTCCCATACTGAAACACTTGTTAAATTTACAAATGTTGGAAATCCTTGTTTCAGAGCAATTAACGTGACTTGATGCAATGAAAAAAGTTACTTAGAATAAACTTCTCTAAAAGAGTTTATTAAAATTGGTTGAGTTTTACAAAAGTTATCACAAAATTAAAACCATCGCTTTTGTGCAAAATCATATTAAGGGCACAGCGCTACTGCGCTACTGCGCATGCCCGATAATATAGTGATATGAGGTTGACTTTCTATATTTGAAGATACTGATACAGTGTTGATCTAATTTTTTACTTTTACTTTGAACTTATTAAAATGATAAATATAGTGACCTTATGTAAGTGACTAGATTAAATTTAAAGTAGACCAAAGTCTAGGCATGAATATTGTTATAATAAATAAATAATCAGATAGGATTACCATTGTATAGAGTAGATAGCCTCATTTTTATCCATTAGCTTTATTTTGGTTGATAGTAAAAAATGATTCACTTAAACATCCTTGTTCAGCTTTCAACATTACAAAATACAACTAAACTCTTTATCTTCTTAATACTTTTAACTTTTTATTAAAATATTTAGATTATCTGCTTTTATACAGAGTATTCTGCTTATAGATTTAAGGCAATTTTTTAGTAACAATCTTCTATTTGTATATCCCAGATTTGACATTTTTCTTTTTAAGCATGGATCCAGGTGGGGCAAAGTACAATTAAAGAACAATTTTTTAAAAATATCTAGATAAAAAAATTTTATAAATAAAAAAAACAAAATAATCCCAAGTAATCATAAATTAACCTTAAAATCAAACATTTATTATTTTGTTTTTCATTTAATATAAGTAAGACATCTAGTCTCTCGTCTTATTCTTCATAACATTTTTATTCATTGGTTCTCTAATGGTTACATTTTTTACTTTACTCTTTTGTCAATTCTAGCACTAAAAAGCTACGTCCCAAATGTAAGTGAAAAATGCCGGATCACATATTACTTTCTTGTTTTTGATGTTCAAAATTTGCTTTCTATTTCACGGATCTTTAAAAAAAAAACCCTTTTCTTTACACTGAAAAAATGAAATTGTAAACTTGATTATTAGAATAAATGAAAAACTCTAAATCTCATATTTTCTATATGCTGATTCCAGATGTTTCGCCAGATGACAGACAGTCAACCGATAGACATTTCATCAGGTGGACGTTTTGCCGGAAAACCTTTTTGCCAAATTGATGTTTTGCCAACTGTACGTTTTGCCAAAAATCTTTTTGTCGGAATGATATTTTCATTTTCATTTTATGAATCTGCAAAAAAAAAAGTATCAATAAAAAACTTGTCTAAATAAAATCTAAATAAAAATCTAAATAATATGTTTATTTTAATAAAAAGTTTAAAGTTTTAAGTAATAAACTCAATGATATTTTTGAATGCATTTGGAGTAATGTTTCTGTAGCTAATTTTCCATTTTTTCCAATGCATTTTGTAGCTGCCTTTTGTATGCTGGTAAAAATCACGAGAAATCTTGTCAATCATGGATCAATCGCCCTGCCTGCAATACATCTAATCCTGTGGTCAGTAGGTAATCAGATAAAGGGGTGGTTATGCTAAAGATATAGATAAATGTGAATGCCACCTATATTATCTCAAATTTGCAAATATTACCACTCAGCGTCTGTGCCTCATAACGAACTGACCTTCGCAAATCTGTAGATTCACTGACATGCTTAAGAATAATCAAAAGGTCTGAACAGAATTCCTTTGATTTGTCTGCATTTGTCTTGTAATCTAGAGTAGTATTTATCTCATATTGGCTGCTCCATTAATTGAATCTGAGACACATTGCTCATCTATCCCTACATCTAATAGCAATTCACTCAACAAAGTGTGTAAACTGTTGCCACTGGATTCTTCAACATTTACCAGACATACAAGTCTCTCTTTGGTCTTGTCATCAACAACATATCTAATAACAATTGCACACTGATCATGAGCAGAGACATCTTGAGTTGAATCCAATTGTACTGAATATAGACCAGCATCATTAACTTCCCTTGAGATTGTTTCTTTGATCATATTTCCAACAACATAAATACTTTATTTACTGGGAAAGGTCACAAATTTTCCTTGAACCTTCTTTGCTGGGTCACTGCTCTTGCATTTCTCCAGTGCATTCTTCAGGTGATCTTTAAGAATTGGATTATATACATAGCTCTTTACTATATCATACCAAATTGTTGATTTATTTTGTATATATAAAATGCTTAGTTATGCACCTGATTAAATACAAATATTTCTCAATGCAGGGGAAAGTGAAACTAACTTTAAAATTCCAAAATTGTTTTGGGTGTTTGTTTTATTTTCCCTATGTACAACTTTTATTTTGAACTCACTTACACTTGTAAAAATTGTTTCTCAAATTAGATTTGAATTGTTGAGGTGTTGAGGTGTAGTGGACATTGGAAGTTGAAAAATAAATTTGGTTTTCTCAAAACTTGTTCATAGTTATGCACCGTGATTCTGTCATGGACACATTTGTGATTCCGTCACACTCATATTTTGTCCCAGGTAATTACTAAGTGATGTCAACATTATGTTTTTTCTGAAATGGTGAGGAATGACATTGTCTTGTCAAATCATATACAAAGATATGTTCAAACATTCAGGCCTGGGGGGGTTTCCAGTGGCACCATTTGGCTCGGCCCTATGGTTTTGAGGGGGGTGGGGGTGCTACTCCAGAGGCATACCCATACATAAATCATATGTATTTAGTACTGATTACAAAAATACTTAATGTGCAGTCTGAAATGGGGAGGCCTACATTCCCCATCTGGCCCTATTATCAGCTCTGTTCGGCCCGGCATACTTTTATAATCTATTGAAAACTGCATTGAAGGTAACTTAAAGTGTGATTCCGTCACAAGCTTTTATTGGTCCATAAAAATTAATTGGAAAACTTTAATTTTATTTTTTAAATTTTACTATAATCTGAAGGGTTGGTTGCTCTAAAATATAACGCAAGAAAAAAAAAGACTTCACAGCAAGACTTTGCACATAAAATAATAAGATTATTTTATTATGCAAAAGTCGCTATTTTTGTGTGTGACTGTATGTTTGCAGTGAGCATACACACATACAGGGCCGTACAGAGGGGGTGGCAGTGTGGCCATTTGGCTCGGGCCTACGATTTTGAGGGGGCCTACTCCAGACACCCTGTTCATATTTTTTTGAATGGTAGACTCAAGGGGACGAGGAAGTGGTAGAGATATACATGAATTTTAAATTATATAACAATATTGGTCATAAAAAGAATTTTTTAAAAAGAAGAAGAATTTTTTAACGGATGGTTACTTTCTGATAACTGTAGATAGATATGTTGCAAATGAACGTATGGCAGTGTGTATTTATGCACAAAAGGGACGTATATGGATGTGGTATGTGTGTAGCTAGTATGTCTGTGTGTGATGCGTGCGTATGTGGTATGTGTATGCATGTGTGTATGTTTGTGGCCTGTATATGTAGATTTTCACAATTTGCATTCATTTTCGATTAAAATTTTGATAAAGCTTGGTTATATTATACAGCCAACATTAAAATAGTTGAAAAAAGAAGTTCAAGTTAAGCATAATTCATTCTATTTAACTCATTCTAGTCAATTTAATTCATTCTAGTCAATCCCCATTAAAACGTAGCAAAAATAAGTAATCATTGCATCAGAAATTTTAACTAAAATGGCATCCGAAATGCAGTATAATTTATATCGAAGGATGCAATGATGTGTTGTGTATGTTTTGTATCAAATTCTAGTGCTGAAAATACTATTTCCAAGCGTTTACAAAGGCAAAAAAAATAAAAACACCCTTGGAGGGGGGGGGGCTCACAGCGCACCCTTATCAATAGCTGATCTACTCGCGTATTTCACAGGGTTTCATTTAGTGACTGAATTTAACTAATCTGGCTTTTTTGAAAAGCATTTGGCCATGAACCTTTTGGTTGGCCATATTACATTTTTTCCGCGACCCCTAATAATCTTCATCCGACACCTACTTTGACACCTACTTAGCTCAGGGCTCCCAGTTACTTTAATTCGACAATTATTGACATCTCTTTTGTATATAATTAAATAAGTATATATATATTTTATTTCTGTCTTTCTTTCATGTATTCTACTGTTATATTTGACTAAAGCATTA
>VCCN01006905.1:26689-43431 GCA_006491835.1 Architeuthis dux
TATATATATATATATATAATGATAGTCGGGGAAACATTTTTACCTAAAATATTTCCCGATATAAATCCGTAGAACGGACGTGTTCAGCGACGTTATCCTAAAAAGTTCTCAATAACAGTCTAAAGACGAGAAGATCCCTAGAAATGGGCAGAGCGGTAGATATCCAATGGAAGAAAGAACGCGGAACTCGATTCTCTACAGTGACAGACTGTTTCACGTTTTATTACGATTTTTCAAACTGATTTGATGATATAGCTTTTCCTGTGATATTCTTGGGTGACCACTGGGATCTTTTGAGGCTGCTACTATCCCCCCTGTAACTGTTAGAAGCAGGAGAAATGATTTGAGAATGCTTCTACGACCTCTTCTCCACCTCTTTCGAAGCAAGAGGGGTGATAAGGATTTCTCTATCAAAGCTGGTTTTACCGGCCACCTTTGATATCACTCCCCCCCCCTCGTGTTCAGGGTGGGTGTTGGGATTTCAGGAATTTTCATTCCACTTCTTCAATCTTCATCTTCAACTCTCTTGCCCGTAGAGGTCGTGGTGGGGAGGGGGTCGTCGGTACAGGTTTCTCTATTTTAAAATTAAACTGCTATGTGTAATTTGTTCTACCCATTCTATATATTCTTAAGATATCTGTGCATTTGGAGAGTAAGTTTTAATTTTAATTGTGTTGTGTTATTATGGCCTGCCATATTTTTGCTGTTAGGTTGATTTTAGTCTCAGCTAGTCTTTGTGCCTACATCGCGAAATGATCTCTTCCGTACGATTTAACAAATTTGACTAATCTCTAAACCCCGCTCCGCCATCAAGAATGTGGCATTTAAACACAACCACTATCCTAGTAATAGTAGGAGCGCTGGGAAAGATTAAGAAAAAGACGGATGCACACCTTAAAAAATCCCAGGAAATCCTTCTTTGGCTGAGATACAAAAGATCGTGCTGATGGGCACTGCTTTACATACTCCAATCCAATAGCTCCCTACCTAAGCATTATACCTAACTTATGTATCCCTGTATGAAACGCTGTCTCTTTCCTTACGTGAACTTTGTATTTGTTTGTCTTCTTTTCCTTCTCTTTTATAATGTTTCAATTATATCTGCGTGTCTGTGGGTAGAAGGCACACGAATGATATTAAGAAAAAAGAAAAAAAGGAAAAACGGAAAAAAAGGCTCAATAACTTCCTAAGAAGACTTCCTTTGCCTTAGGTCTCTGGTGAAAGACTCGGTAAATGTTTGCATGAAACAGTAAATAAATAAATAAATAATAATAATAATAAAACTGCTGAAACTGCCAATAATACAGAGTATGCCCCAAAACTATCAAATTCATTAGGGAGAGCATGAAAACCTGGAAGACTACTTTAAACCTTAATCATGCAGATGGGTCATTAACATCGAGACACATCAACATCCGAAGTGGGATCTTCCAAGGGGACTCGTTATCACCTGTACTCGTCTGCCTAGCACTAGCACCACTAAGCAACCTGTTAAACAGCAGCAGCTATGGGTACACAACGCAGAACGGCAAGCTGAACCACCTGTTCTACGTAGACGACCTGAAGACGTTTGCCAAGGATGACAACCAACTAAAAGGCAACCACCATTGTCAAGACCTTCAGCGATGACATCAAGAGTTCGGGATAGAAAAGTGTGCCAACGCCACTTTCAAGAGAGGAAAGCTGACCAAAACTGTGGACATAGACCTCGATATCAACACCACGATCAAGGGACTAGACCAGGATAACACATATAAGTACCTAGGGGTGAACGAAGGAAATGGCATACAACACTCAACCATGAAGGAGAAGATCCGGAAAGAGTACTTTAGGAGAGTGCGTATGATACTCAAAAGCGAGCTTAATACGGCCAATAGGCTCAAAACTATAAACACCCTAGCGATATATGACTAGACACCAAGACTAGGAAAATACTTACCAAGGAGAAGATGCATCACCCGAAAGCAGATGTCGACAGGCTCTACCTACCAAGAGCATCAGGTCGACGGGGTCTAGCCCAACTTGAACTTACGTTCAAGACCAGATTATCCTCTCCTCCAAATAGTAAAACACCAGACCCACTCCATAAAAAGGTGGCTATGGGAGCAAAAGAAAATGCACGGGAAGTACCCTAGAAGGGTGAAAGAAGCAGATGTAGACCAACAAACGACACATCAGTGGCGGGGGAGCACCGGACTGAAAGCAGAAACGGGGTCCTGATCATCGTTGCACAAGACCAAAGCCTCGCAACCAGATCCTATCACCATCGCGTAATAAAGGATGGGATAGACCCACAATGCAGGATCTGCGGAAAGTACGGAGAAACGGTCGAGCACATCGTCTCAGGCTGCCCGGAACTGGCAAAGACCGAGTACACCCACAGGCACAACAAGGCAGCGGCATACCTACACTGGAAGATCTGTAGGAAATACAGAATCAAGACACCTGAAAGATGGTATGAGCACCAACCTAACACGTCACTGAATACGACGATATCACCATTCTCTGGGACATGCCCGTCCAAACTGACAGAAATAAGAGCAAATAGACCTGACACCGTTACCAAGGACAAAAAAGAAAAGAGGTGCCAGCTCATCGACATGGCAATACCATCTGACAGAAACACTTCTGTGAAGGTGACTGGGAAAATGTCAGAATACAAGGAAATCGAGATCAACAGTATGTGGGGCATGAAAACCACCATCACACCGGTAGTCATCGGAGCTCTATGACTTGTGAAGAAGGGAACGGAAAGGTTCACCAACCGTATCCCAGGTAACATCAACATCCATGTACGGAGAATATACGGAAAGTGCTGTCGATTAGATGAAGACTCCCCTATAGCGCCCCAGTACCATACAGAACCCGGCTCTATAGGATGCAAATATAAACATTAAATTGATGAAATTGGTTTAGCTCAATGGTGATGCTTTAAAATTTTAAATTGCCAGCGAAAAATAAAGCCTTTTCTTTAAAAAAAAGTTATAGTAATAGTTATTGAGTAAGTATTTTCTTTAAAATTTACATTATTTTAGCAGTATTTTTTAAAACTATTGAAATATGCCTCATGGACATTTAACTTCCACTCGCACTAACCTTAAACCCTATCCCTAACACTCAGCTGAAACGGCAATTCGGTACATCTGACCACTCTTCAAAATCTACTTAGACAAGCTCACAAGCTCACAACGATGTTTATATACTTAAATAAAAATTACGTTTTTTGTATTTTGGAAAAAAAATATTTAACTTATTGTAGCAGAACGATGTGGTGGGAGATAGGTAAAAGAGATTAAGAATTTTGTGGAGAAAAGTACGAATACGCTAGTAGGGCAGCAAAGTAAATTGTTACAATATGCAAACTAGGGTCTGAGCAAAACGGAGATAATCCTGTAATCCTCGGTTTAAGGGAGATAACTATAAGTCTTAGAATCGGTTTAAATTAATCACTATAAAATTGAACATTACCCCAGTTGAGATTCATTGTCATCAAACCAAAACATTACAAGAAAATAATAGCATGTGGGAGATATCCAATAGGCTTATTAATCACCGTTACCCACACCAGTCCGGTTTAAACCCTGTTGCTGGGTTTAGGTTTTTCATGTGTTCTGACATTTATATATATCCATGTATCCGGACTTCACACAGCCCTAACCGTTCATAGTAGAAACTTGAAATTTTGCCCCCCCCCCTTAATGAGTAGGTTGTTTCTTATTTTTTTAAACCCCCTCCACCCCCTGAATGAGTCTTAAGTGTGTCAGGCTACATCCACGCTTGTTGTTTTGAAAAATCCGACTTTTTTTTAGTGATTACTGCCCAACAAAAGACGAGAGAAGTAATTTATTCATTGATCACGGCCTTTTCCAATTTAGTAATTGATCACCCCCAACATGGCATGCTTCCAAAAGACGTGACGGTTTCTATTGAGTGATTAACCAAATCTGTTAATATTTATGTAAACATTGATAAGAGCTACAAAATGCTTAGGGTTGGGGTTAGGGTTATATTTCAATGGCTAAATAAATACTGCAAAACATATTTCACTAAAATAGTGTAAATTGTAAAAAAAAACATACTTACTCAATAACTATTACTATAACACCTTTTTTTTTTAAAGAAAAGGCTTTTTTGCTGGGATCTTTAAATTTCAAAGCATCACCATTGAGCTAAACCAATTTCTTCAATTTAATTTTAACTTTTTGAATTTAACTTAAGTTAACTAAAGTCGGAGATGAAGGGAGATAACTCTCCAACTTAGTTGAAGAGAGATTACTCTGAAGTTGTTTGACTTGACCACTATAAAGTTGAACATTACTAAGACCGGTCTGGTTAGTCACTGAATAGAAACCGTACGTGACCAACGTGTTTTGGCAGCATGCCATGTTGGGGGTAATGAATTTTTAAAAAATTGGGAAAAGGATGAATACGTTACTTCTGTCGCCTTTTGTTGGGCAGTGATCACTAAGAATTTTCAAAGAACAAGCGTGAATGCTGCCAGACAAAAACTAAAGGAACAATTTAGCAAAAACTTACATTGCAAATTAACCAGCCACATTAAAAACCTATTATGGGGGTATTTTCAAAAAACAAATAAAAACGCTTTTTCTAAACATAATAAGGTGGAAATGTTGAAATTTTCAGCACTATAGCTCCATTGGTGCGACCTGTATGCATGATACATACATACATACATACATACATACATACATACATACATACATACATACTTAGCCAGCCAGACAAACTTAAAAACTGAAGACACTTTTGGTAACCGTTTTGGTTGATATTATCTAAAAAGTTACATTAAAGGGAGATAACTGTAAGCCTTAGTAGCTGTTTTAAGTAACCACTATAAAATTGAATATATGTGGAGAGTGGGGCCAGTTGTATACAGGGGCAAGTTGATACACTGTCATTAGTTCCAATAAGTGATGACACATGGTGCTCAGCCTCTCGTCATCCGCAGGCATCAATATCGACCATTATTGTGAGAGGGTGGAAGCCACGTCGGACAACGCTCTCCAAAACTAAACAAAAGAAACGATTGGGACACATTGAGTAAGTAATCTGGCCTCTACGAAAAATGTTATAGACCTTGTAGAAACCACAGCTCAAAATAAAACTCGCTTGAGTCTTTATGTTTGATTTGTGTGTAGACAAATAAAATAGTCGAGTAGGGGCTAGTTGTTACAGCTTGTTACACATTGCCCCTCATAAAATATGACTGGACAAAAAGCAACAGGCGTCATCAAAACCACTGAGGCATTGCGACCTTTTAGAAAGGCTAGTCCAAGAAAGACGCAACGTGGTATCAACAAAAAATGCCACACAGTTATACTACCTGGCACACATGAGAAGATGAAATTACAAGAGCCCCTAGAAAAAAGAGCAATACCCGCCAAAGGAAACTGGTTTCAGAAATCTGCTGGAAATGGGAGATTGAGGAAGGCTACAAAAGATTAGTGGTGTTTTGCATGCGATGAAAACTGTTCAAACTCTGCCCCAGGTGAGAAATGGGTGCAGTGTATTAACTGTAAAGATTGGGCCCATGAGGAATGTACAGATGGGGAAGACTCTGTGAATGAAAGAATTTTTATTTTTTATTTCAATGTTTATGATAAACATTATAAACCTTTAACAGAAGAAATTGTTTTTAACTTATTTTGTGAAGCTTCTGAATGGGTGTCAAAATAGTGAAATTGTAAATAGCCCTCCTAAGGAATTCGTTATTTATTTTATTAGTAACAACTTACCCTATGCCATGTAACAACATGCCCCATATATGGGCAAGTTTTATACAGTTACATTGAACGATAATTTTTATCATATCTCGGAAATGAATTATTTTTCTGACTGGAGTTTATGAGAATAAACTTAATGGTTTTCTCACGGTATGAACTGTATTTAAGTTACGTCTTGTAGTTTTTTTATGGGGGAGGAAAAATAGTAAAATCGTAACAACTAGCCCCGCTCTCCCATATATGATCTTTATTCATTATCCAAGGGAGATCACTATGTATGGCAATTTAGAATTACGGTTAGGGCAAGAGTTAGTATTATCTGTCGTTTCTCAATGATCCAATAGAGGTCATTGTGTATCAATGTGAAATAAAATCAAAGAGAAGTTTAGAATTATCTCCCTTACATTCAAATAACACTACTTTATTCATACCTCTAACGCCTAACATTATCCCCAACCCTAACTCTAAACTGTAAAGCAAATCCTAACCCTGAAGTGCAAGAATTCAAGTCAACTTCAAGGTCATGTAAAAGGTCAAGGCCATTCTCACATCCAAGGTGAATCTTTGGGTTAACATTAGAATTAAGCTTACAGTTGAGGGGTAATAATTTCACTTACGGGCATGTTAGAGTCAGATTGGGGGTCAAAATAAAGGTTAGCATTACATTTCAGTGTTTAGGGCAGTGGTTCCCAACCAGGGAGGATTCCCTCCAGGGGTAATTTGGGTAGTCCAATGGGGGAATAAGGCTATTTAGATAAATAAATAAAAGTCCAGTCTAGAGATAGGGTTTTCTGTACTTCTATCTATCAAGTCGAAGGCTCGAAATAGGCTACACGTTGAGAATGATTTAAGATGTGCTCTCTCACTAATAGACCCACACATTGAAGAACTAGAAGCAAAAAACAAGAACAGAGATTATATATGTATATCATCAGTTACAATAGCAGAATTCTTATTTTTTTGTAATGAATTAGAATTTCAAATGATGTGTTCTAATTATTTTCGCTTGCTTTCTTTGAGTAACAAATACACAGCACCAGCTGTACAATTATAAAATTATATTAATTCTTAGTATGAAGCTGTCTAATTTTTGTGTCACCGTTGAAAATTTGCTGTTGTTGTTAACGTGTTCATTTTCGGAGAAATCATCACATGGTTTTAGTATAAAGTTCAGAATGTTTGCGTGATCAAATCCCGTTCAAAGGTCACCAGTTATATACTGTACAAGATTTAGTAGAATTTACGTGTACAAAGATCAGGTCGAAAGGTCAACAGTTGTTGGGTTACCAGTTGTTAGATTTGAAAAGGATTTAAAGTTCTTATATTAAAAATAGAAATATATTTGCATCGAAACATCAGGTGAGAGTTACACCTAGATGAAGGATTCGTTTAATGTAAAAATAAGGAGTAAGTGACAAGAAGAGCTAAACTTCTGTCAGAAAGAAAGTTATGGTTAAAATAGCTGGATTAGAAGTAAAATAGATATGTACGCAACCATGTGTGGTTCCTTTTAGACACAGGAGAAAATACTGAATGAAGTTTGCAGTAGTTCCGGGTGCATTCATTTTCAATTTTCATGTGTGTTGGGGTGGGGATCTCTAGAAAAAATCGCTGGAGTTTTTGTAGTCAGTTTTTATAAAAATGTTGCTTTTGCTGGAGTGGTTGGTTAATTTGCAAAGTTTGTACGCAGTGCCAATAGTTTCACCATTCAAAGATGTTTAAGCGACTGGTGTATGTAAGTGTTCGCTGGATGCAGTAAAAATTGCTGGGAAAAATGATTTTTCTTGCGTCTGTAGCGATCTGCAAGAGGTTGTAGCAGTAGTGTTATTGAAAAAGTAGCTGGCTTTTAAAAATCGTAAAAACAAGAGAGTCTGTAGTTGGTCGACAAACATTTTGTTGATTTTGTTGCATATCCCGCCAATACGGTGAAGCAGAAAATGTTCCTCCACGTGTGTCGTTCGAAACAATCTTTTGGTTCTTCCCGGGTGTTTCTGCTGTGAAGGCTGCCGGATTTTTCTGTTTGTTGTCGTGTAGAAATGTGTTCGGAAAGAAAACAGCTTGTAAATTGTGAAAAATAAAAACAAATGATTAATTTTTATGTATGCATCTTAAAACAAATTTGAGATCGCCGAGAGAGAAAACTGGCTTAGGCTCGGCGTCAGTAACTAAGGACAAAGGGTATCGCTTTTGCTAATAGTCGCATGTAGAGATGTTGGATAATGCCGGTTGCATGTTCTTCTTCATCGAATTCTGTTTCATTTGGTTTTCTAAACGAGTGGTCATTCTCCTGAATAACTACTAGCCGTGGTAGTAATCCCAAAATCAAGGTTTCTTCCTCTTTTTTCCTCCTTCCCTCTTTCCTTCACCCGTCCGGGTGAAAGAGGGAACTACTTTGCCACAGACATGTCGCCTGTCTGCCGGATTCTCAACTGCTAACTGCCTCTAACCTGCTCTCTCCTCCCTCACCCCTCACGGGCAGGGGAGCCAAATCCACTCTTTGTCCTACCCGTCGCTACCGGTATTCAGATCTAAACTGCCCCCACTTGAAAATAACGGCCCTTTAAAAAGCCACTCCGGTAATCTGATATGAGCTTTTGGTCACGTATGCCCGCGAACACACGAACACAGGGTGCATTTCGTTACAGAGAGTATATTTTCCGTAAAGAAGGAGTTTCTATTCAGAAAGAATATTTTAAGGCATTACGCCTCTAATCTGATGTGTAGAAACTATAGAGGTGATCTCTGGTCATCTAATCTCCTGGGCTTATATTTGAGGCATTTATTTCTAATCTGGGCAAAGAGAAATGATGGAGGAGTAGACAAAAGAAGAGAGTCACTGGTTTAAGAAACCAGGGCGGCATTCTGAGAAATGTACCAAGATGAAGAGAAAGAAAGAGATTAGGCAAAGAGGTAAGCTGTAAGACGGTTTTAACGCGACCTAGCAACGAAAGCGTCGCCGAAAGGGAGGTGTGTCGCTCTATTTATAGCATCTTTTAGCAGGAGCAGCAGGGCGTGACGTCAGCCGAAGCTATAAGCTTACGGTAGTTTCGCATTTCGATAGGTTCACTCATTAAAATGAAAAGTGGGTCCTTACAAAGCTTTAAGTAGATTAAATTATACACAAATTTAAATCTTCATTAAAAACTAGAATAATGATGAAACGGGTCCAAGTGAAGTAGCTCAGATTGTTTTATAACCAACAATTGATTTCCTGAGCAATAAATCATTTTTAAACATTCTGAGATAATTAAAGAATGATTAAATAAACAAAGCAATTCAGTAAACGAGGCATTTATGTTTGTAAACACTGCCTTTTGTCGTATGGAATGGATCTTCTAATATCTAAACACTTGCAGTAGACTCTGCCTCGATTTAAATCAATGTTCAAGTATAATATGTTCCAATGCGTGTGTAATGAGATGGGATAATGTATTTGTTGTGAGTAGCATAGTTATGTTGACGTTACAATGTTGACAGACTAAAAAAGTTCAGAATTCTTATTTATAATCTTTTAGAGGCTCCAGAAACGATTACTTTTGGAGTCGTGTCGCTTTTTCTTTTTCTTTTTTTATGTTGAAAAATATCGTTTGTCCTGATTGGTTAGGACATTTTATTTTTATAGTTAGCGTCCAAAATCTTTTTGCCGTTTTGTTCCTACCTTTTTTTCTTTACAAAAAGTGATTCTTGTTCATTTGCGGTCTCAAAGGGATAATGTTCACTTCAGACGCTATACACTTTACAAGAAATAATCTCTCTCTTTATGTGCCATGTCCCTTCAGGGTGTAGGCGACCATGGCTCTTCACAGCTTCCATTCCTGTGTCGCTTTCAGAGATTATTGCTCCTGTACGCTTTCTGGTAGTCGCTCTGCCATCGATTTGCTCAAATTTTCAAGTAGATTACCCGCTGCCTACCTTTGCTTCTCTTGCCTTCGATGTGCCCTGTGAGTGTTAAGTTCAAGCTTTCCTTCCACATTATGTGTCCCAAAAATTACAACTGTCTCTTTCTTATTGTTAGCAACAGTTTCCTTGTAGTTCCTCCTACTCTCCTTAAGACTTTTTCATTTGTTACGTGCTCTGTCCATGATAATCTCAACCAAGGAATGATATTGGCCAAAAAATATCTGATATGGTTGTTTAAAAGAGAAGGTTGCGTTCCTTGCACATTTTTGCATAATTGATGTGTGTCGGTTTAAAGTATTTACGTGTTATATTCAGATTGAACAAAAAAGGCCTTTTTGATTTCAGAGAATTTGTTGATTTGGCCACAACCCAAAGATGTCAACAAGAAAGACATATGAACAAGTCAGCATAGCGCCATGTCGTTTTTCTACACAAGAAAATGGTATATTTCGTATTCGGCATGTTAGCATCACTTGTAGAAATCGAATCATCTTGAAACCTGACATCCACACGTGCCACTATTGAATTAGCGGCTCGAGCATTTCAACATTGATTAACAGATTTAACAATCCTTATAGGAATTGTCGGCAATCTGATTGGCTCCGTTAGTCACTGTGTCCCCCCGTAAACATTGGAGCAGCTCTATCAAATTTTGCATGCATACTCAATGGACACAAGGGAATGTTTTAAAGTTAAAGTTTTCGAGAAAATCTTTAAAAAATGTTTTATAGGGGGTTCTATTTACCGTGTTACTATAATGCTAAACTGGACCTTTACTTTCCGTCCAATATACATATATACGTTCTAGTATACATTATATTTATTATATTATATCTATTAACAACTGGCTTTATTTATCACTATGTCCCCACTTAAATATTGGCGCAGCTCCACCAAATTTGGTATGCATACTCAATTGACATAGGGGAAGGTTTTAAAGAGAGACGTTTTGAGAAAAAGTTTTTAAAGGGTTTTAGGGAGGGTTCTATTTACAATGTAACTATAATGCTAAACTGAACACTTACTTTCCGTTCAACATACATATATACATTCTATTATTTATTATATTTATTATATATCTATTGTAAAGCAACTGTGTCCCCACCCCCTTAAACATTTTGTACAGATTTGGCATGCATAATCAATGGACATAGAGGAAAAATTGTTTTAAACGGTTTTAGAGGGGGATTCTATAACTATAATGCTAAAATGAACTCTCAATTTCTGCTCAATATACAGCTATACATATACTAGTCCAGGAGCCAAGACCACTTTATTTATGTTTTTGGGTGTCCAATGTTTGATTGGTGGCCTTAAATATGTAAGTCTTACAACTGTCAACCTATGAATTCTGTGTGAAAATTGCAACGTTTTATCGAATATATGGGGGAAATCAGTATGAAGAAAAGAACGAAAGAAATGAAAAGTTATCTATCAATCAAAAGAATAATTACTGGATCAACATTGAATCAAATCTTCCTTACGAACTGGCTTACCTTTCCACAACATATCATTAAAATATATTGAGAACTTTTGGAGATATTGTATGGACAGACAGGGGCGAATACAGAAATGTTGGAAGAAAAAAAGGCGGGAATATATCTTTCAATCAGAAACGAATTTCTTGATCCGCCCCAAAATGTAATCACATCTTCCTTACTACGTGCATTGCCCTTCCATAAAATTTCATTGAGAACTCTTGGAGATATCGTGGGGACAGACATAAATAAAGTGGTCTTGGCTCCTGGACTATACATACTAGCTGCATACTAATCAATTATATTTCATTTCTGACTTACCGTATTTCCCGGCGTATAACACGCACCGTCATATAACACGCACCACAATCTTTGCAGGCATATTCTCAAAAATATAAAATAAAAGCCCCTCCTTTTCCCTGATCGTCATAGCCATCCACACCAGGGTTGCTGGATTAATTTTCTCAAAATCGGACACGGGTTTTCCAAAGATCGGACAAAGTTGGTCAAATCGGACAGAAGTAAATTGATGGCTAAAGATAGCTAATAGTGACTAAAAGTTTCTAGATTAATATCACAATAATGAAAATAAATCGCTAATAGTGGCTAAATATAGCTACATCATTAACACAATAATTAAAATAAATAGCTAATAGTGGCTAGAAGTAGCTAGATTATTACCACAATAATGAAAATAAATAGCTAAAAGTGGCTAGAACTGATATCCGATATCTAAAAACAAGAAATATCTAAATTTAGTTGGGAACGGTGTGTTCAATTGGACAATTTTGGATGTCCGATTCTTAAGATTTTTAATCGGACTAAAAAAATCGGGCTAAAAAAGACATAATGTCCGAAATTGGTCAAAAAGGCAACCCTGCTCCACACTATAAGAAAAAGCGTGTTATACGCCGGGAAATACGGTATGTCCCTAATATTTTGAAACTGCAGCGTTATAATTCGTTGATGCATCATATTTTTCAAAAAGGAGCTAAGTTTGAATCAGAAAGGTGAGAATTTCAGTCCGGCCAAAAAGAAATGATGAGTCACACAGAAAATGAATTTGCTTCACATTCATTGCAATGTTGTTTGTTTTTCTGTCGGGAAGACCAAACACGTGGGAAGGTATGAAGTAGATAAACAAAAGGGATTCGCTTTCAGAGGCAGAGAAATGTAAACTGTCTGAAAAGAAAGAACGCGTGTTTGTTATATTTTCCAGCAATTCTTTTCTCTTTCATTGGATGGTTGCTTTCTTGATTGACATCAAAAGATTTGTTAGAGAAATGTATTATCAGTTGATGGAATTAACAAGGTCAAATTACAAACAGACAGAAGCGTTTGCATTCGGCAGGTGTGACTAGGGGGGAAAAGGCTCGAATCAGAAGAGTCGGGGAACGTTCAGGCTCATAGGCGAGAGTTTCTTTGATTATTTGAAACCAGATATAAGTAAATAGTAAGAGTCAAAGATGAACTCCGAAAATGAAGAATTACTTGAATATCTTCTATAGTTTTGAGAAGGGTAGAAGGCCGAAGAATGAATCGGCCGAAACGTCGTGTTAACAGCACAAACAACACGAATGCGTTCAATCGTCCCAAGGAATATTTGAATATTATTAGACAACAGAACATCCAAAGCACTTTAGTAAGTTTTTTTGTTGTGTGTGTGTGTGTGTGTGTGTGTGTGTGTGTGTGTGTGTGTGTATGGAATAATTATTATTAGACAAGACTAGCTGCTGCAGGATCAAACTCCACTCCAACTTCTATTCCGACTGAAGTTGATTACTGCAACCGTTGTATTGTGTATATATTAAATAAAAAAGTATAGAAATATTTTTTCTATATTTCTTTATTAGAATGAAATAAGCCCATGCGTATCTGTATGATAAATTCTCGTAAATGTCTAAGACTTTTAGCCCATTCAGTAAGACTGTGGGCTACCGATCACTTGGTCGTGAGTTCAAATTACGGTAGTGGATGAGGAATTTACATATCGGTTCAAACCCCTAATGTTGGTGAGGATTGTTCTTGTTGTTCTGATTACGGTAGGAAAACAAAGTCAACTTTGTCCTGTAGTTTGACAATATAGCTTTTGATCAATATAAATAAACACGAAAACTTGAATCAAGTATTTTTTAAAATCGTCACTCGTATCATTTAAAAACATTGTTGAGCTATGAAAAATATTTTGTCTCGGCAACATTTTTTGTTTCATTTTCCCTGGTCTATGCCAGTGGTTGCCAAACTTTTCGAGTAATTAGTATTGCCCCCCTCCATTTATTAAGCTGCAACAAAGAATAATTTCAAATAATAAATGTTGTTTTACGTATAATTAGACAGCTTCGTACTAAGAATTAGTTTAATATTATAATTGTACAGCTGCTGCTGTGTATTTGTTACTCAAAGAAAGCAAGCGAAAATAATTAGAACACATCATTTGTAATTTCAATTTATTACAAACAAAAAATTAAGAATTCTGCTATCCTAACTTCGATTTTATAGATAGAAGTGCAGAAAACCCTATCTCTAAACTGGACTTTTATTTTTACCTAATAGCCATATCCCCCACCCCTTTGGACTGGTTTATGCATAGCTGTTTTTTACCAATCTGGCACGAATACTTCATGGATTATCAAAAGCTGATTCACACTTATAAACTCACTCCCTACAACCTACTCTTTGTCATATTTATGTTGTTTTACATATGAGACCTAGTAGTCTTTTTTATAAATCGATATTTATTATTATTGGATGAATTAAACAACTAAAATTGGCATGAAGGTAAAAACTAGTCAAATTTAATGAAAGTAGTGTGTTACAATACTTCATCCAATTATAATAAAGATTAACTTCGTTATATGTTTGTCAGTAGATGGCATTATGAACGTTTAGTTTCAAATAACTTAATTAAAAAAGATCGCTTTTGTATTGTGACAGTTGTCATATAAGCATGCATTTTCTCTAAATTGCCATAATTAGCGTAATTTTGTTTATTGATTCTAGACAAGGACTCGTTCCTTATACTATATAAGATTTATGTCCGTCCACACCTCGAGTACTGTGCACAGGCCTGGTCATCGTACTTGGTGAGAGATAAAACTCTTTTAGAAAAAGTCCAGAGACGAGCAACTAAGTTAGTACCGGAATTAAAAAGTATGAGTTATGAAGATAGGCTAAAAGTGTTAGGGCTAACATCGTTAGAAACTAGGAGGAATCGGGGAGACTTAATAGAAATGTTTAAGAATGTGCGTGGTTTCGAAGTAGTAAACCCTGATGTATTTTTACTACAAGGGACTGAGAGGCCACACATATACGGTAGGAGCAAATAGAAGTAGATTGAATATCAGAAAATTACTTTTAGCAATAAAGTGGTGGGACTTTGGAATAGATTACCGGAATATGTAGTGCTATCAATAGATACAAATGATTTTAAGAAGAATTATGATGTTTATTATACCACCGCAAAGGTTTAAGGCCCTAGATATTGTGTAAATATGATTGTTATGATGTGTGCTTGTATATACAAATTTTTTTCACACTAAAATAAAATGTTCTATCACTAAAAATGAGAGTAAATAAGCAACATTTTCGGCATATTATTCTTTTTATCATAAGAAAGGTACAAATGTGATTCAAACGCTAAGAAATATGCAGTTTATAGATAAGATACTGTTTGCGAACGGCCCCAATATACTGAAAGTTTTAAATTCATGCGTTGAGAATGATTTGCACCAGCTTGGTTATATTAGTCGCTTTGATGTGTGATTTCCACATAAGGAAAATGTTCTGTTTTGAAGGAAATTGTGAACTACGATGAAAAGTGGATATTTTACAACATAGTGTAATGCAAGAGAAGTCCTCTACTATGAGGTTCTTCCGGAGAAATCCAAACGATTGATTCGAACAAGTACTGCTCCCAATTAGACCAACTGAAGGCAGCAATCGACGAAAAGTGTTCGGTATTAGTTAAAGAAAGAGTGTAGTATTTCATCAGGATAACATTACAAATGTTCCCCCGGTCGCCGTATTCATCAGATATTGCACCTCCGGATTACCATTTATTCCGATCTTTGCAGAATTATTTTAATGAAAAGAATTCAATTCCCTGGAGTACTGCAAAGAGCAGTTCTTTGCTGACAAAGATAAACGTTCTGAGAAGATGTAATTATGAATTTGGCTGAAACATGGCAGAGGATAGTGGAACAAAACAGTAAATATGTTGTTCAATAAATGTAATTTGGCTCCTGACCCTAAATTTTAATTACAGTATTCAAATGTCTGCATGATATGTGCCCTTATGAACTCCGCGCTCTTAATAACATCTGATATTTAGATGGTTTAATTTTAGAACTTATCTGTATGAATATGACTCATGGGCGCAGGAGTTTCAGCTATATAGCACCAAGACTTTGGAATCAATTACTCTATATTATCCGGAACATACATACAAGCTTTAAATCAAAAATAAAAACTTTCTTGTTTCGAGACTTTTATAATTAGTAAATAAATACACTTGGTAACTGTAACTCCTGCCCGGTGTTTTGTAAAAAAAACTTTATTGACAGTTGCACTGTCTTCTTACTCTTCTTTAATAGGCCTTATATTTTACCGCAATTGATTGCACATGTTTTCAAGCGCTTTTGTCCAGTATATACTCATGGTGTCAAAATAAATCTTGTACGGACAGCTGGCCATTGGCACCAGGCGGGTCGGTCGCCCCTTACTCCGATTCAAGAGAGACCTAAAACCCTGTAATATCTCTCCGGGCAGCTGCGAAATACAGGCTGAGGATCGTGATACCTGGCGACAGACTATCCCCAAGGGTATTACAGACGCGGATGAGAGGGGTGGTCGGCTTGCAGCAGAAAGAAGGGATCAAAGGAAGCGTGCTGCAACAACCCTCGCACCCCAGGCGTCTCTGTACATCTGCACCAGGTGCAACAAGTGCAACAGGGACTGCCATTCTCAAAATGGACTATACAGCCACGCCAGGCGATGCCTGGACCCAAGGTTCAGACTACACTCCGGGGGGCGCAACGGTTATGGTCACCCGAGACTAAGCCGCCAATGATGATGATATAGTAATGATTAACAAGCTTTTGATGCTGACCATGTAATGGGTGACCCACTACTGTGGCCTTGTGTCAAACTAAGCGTAACTTAATAAATAGCAAGTATATTCTGCTTCAGTATTTACAGTGTATATACATTACAGTTACACAAGGCCACATTAGTGGGGCACTCAGTAAGGATCTAACTCATTACGGTAGTAATGATCAGCATCACAAACTTGATAACCATTACTACAGGTGTGGAACTAGGGATTTCATGAAATTATTGAAATGTTCAGTGATTTCACAAAATCACTGGGGATTTCACAATCACACTTTAACAGATCCACACAAAACCAGTTTAACGTTTTAAATACTTGTCGTGGTTAGCGTACTTGTCTCACTAGCCATTGATTGTAAGCTGGTTTGCAGCGCGTGGGAACGCTGATGTTTTGGGGCTGTGGATTTTATATCAGAGGATTTCTCGTTCACCATTAGCGTTTTAAAAAAAACAACCATATACGCAAAAACCAAAAATGTTTCTACAGACTAGCCGTCCTGTCTTAATTCTC
>VCCN01006905.1:56571-67182 GCA_006491835.1 Architeuthis dux
AAGTTTTTTTCAGGTTTTTCGAGGGGGGATCTATTTACAATGTAACTATAATATTAAAGTGGGCACATACTTTCCGCCATCTTACCGGAGGTAGTGACAACCATTTCCGTATTACCATCATGGCTTCTACAGTGTGTCGTCTGCTCTTTGAAATTATTTCAAACAACTTTTCTACCAAAATGTCCAACAAACTCTTGTTGCATTTTTCTATTTTATGTTTTCATTTATTTTCTCAAAAACGCAACATCTACTTTAGAGCCAATACGGTGTATATTATCTAGGATTAGGGTTAGTGTTAGGATTACTATTAGGATTAGCATTAGGGTTTCTTATTTCCCAATTATTTATCAGTGTTATTTCGTCTTAATATTTTTATCACCGCTGTACTTCCAGTAAGATGGTGGAAATTAAGTTCCGACGATAGCATTATAGTTACATTTTAAATAGACCCCCACCCTCGTAAAACCTTCAAAAATATATTTGTCTAAAAACTAACAAATTCCCGGATGGTCCTAGGGTCTAGATATTAAATAAATAAAAAATAAAATAAAGAATTCCAAGAGTTAAAGTAAGAGATTCGTGGTAAGAAGGACGACAAAGACAAACACGTATTTCCATACGGAATCTTATCCTTTCCGAGATTCTTATAAGTTAAAGAAGATATGTATTTTTAAAAAATCGATCGTATATATACAGTATCACCCATAAATAAGTACACCCCTACCACTGTTTAATAGAAAGTCTATTTTCTTCTAAACCTAACAGAGCAGGATATTATTATTTCTAGTGGAACATTACACAATCAAACGGATATTATCAGGTATTATTTATGATATTTGTTTTGATCGTGTAATATTCCTCTAGAAATGATAAAATACTGCTATGTTTGGTTTAGAAGACTAACTTTCTATTAAAAAGTGATAAGAGTGTACTTATTTATGGGCGACACTGTATAATTGAATATATGTACTTGAAATGGTTTTTCTTTGACAGCAGTTAATTGCGTCATTAAGCCAGCTTCAGTGTAGTTGGGCTGGGTTTAAACTAATAAGAAAAATGGTAGATTATTTTAAAGAATATTGATATTCTCCGATGTGACCGTCTTTTCACTTAGGCTGTTTCATGCGTTTGCTACTCTTGCCGAGAAGAAATCTTTTCTAACAGTGAAGGTCTGAATTTGTAGTTTATGGTTATGTCCTCTGGCTTTACTGCAGATAGATGAAGTCAGCATTTTCTTATATATATAGTTCGTAAATGAATGTCACCATCTAAATAGGTATCGTCTTTCTTTTATTACAAGTGTAGTTGTAACTTGTCTGACCTTTTAATTCGATTAAAATTTGATCAGAAGGTTTTCTTCACATTTACTATTTGTATGGTATGAACAAAAATGAAAAGAAATTTCAAGCGTGTAAGTGATACCTGATTTTAAAAAATGTATGGTAGACAATGCAGTACACATATATTTGAGTGGAAAAATAAACAAGATTAAAATGCCAGATAGAAAACAAGAGCATGTTGTTGTCTGCAGCTCCCATAAGTTTAAATAGCGGTCAATTTACATAAATAAAAAACAGAATAGAATATATTAAAAATACAGCCAGTAAATATGTTTTCATCATTTCGCTATATTTAATTATTCATCCTTAGACCACGATATAGAAAGAATAAAAAATATACATTTAAAAAATGTAAAAAATATCGGAATAAATCGATAAAAATGATAAAGATCTTTTTAAAAAGAAATATTGAGTGAAAAAATCTTTTTTCACAGATCAAATGTCTGAATGATAATTAATCGATTAAAACTAAAAATTTGCTGGGAAAAAATTATTTTACTTAATTTTCCTGTTTTTTAATCCCAAAGTAAGAGCTCCGTTCCAGCAGTTCCTGGATATTATTCTAAAAAAGTTAAACATAATTCGTATCTTGAGGGATATATCTGTAAAATGTGTAAAAATCAATGAAAGCATGATTATATAAAATTATATATAGATGGTTTACCATCAAATTAATAAAAGGTGGGGTAGGAATCATATGAAAAAATATTCTTCTTCGAAATTTGGAATGGAAAATTATTTTTTTTTAAACTTCGTCCTTTAATAAATAAGTATCGAAATTTCATTAAAATCGAATTTTGATGCTGATTTTTGCCAGATTTTAAAAATTTCTCACGTGTCGATTTCACGCTGAAACTTTCGTCTATTTTGTTCATACCTACTATTTGTGTATCCATCAATCTATCATATTTAAAAGATCTGGTAGGCGTATAATATGTGGATCAGAAGTGTTTTGTTGAGTTCTTAAGAGCACATATCATGCAAACATTTGAATATTGTAATTAAGATTTTGAACACGACTCTTTCCTAAGCCAATGTAAGCCGATAATGCCGGTCCTAATTGACTCGCATTTCCTACGTTTCAAAACTAACCGAGCAGCGGCATTTTGAACTTTTTGTAGTTTGTTAATTTGTGATTTATTCAAGCCAAAGAAAAGTGAATTACAGTAGTCTAATCTACTGGTAATACTAGAGTGAACCAGCTGCTCAGTTTCATAGTTAGAAAGATTAGACAATGAGGTTAAAATTTCCTCAACTCCGATTTGACTGAGTAAAGAATTCGGTCTGCTTTCAAAAAAGATTTTTTATGTAATCTAAATTTGAATAAAAGCAAAAATAAAAAGCATGGATTTAATTTCAACTATCATTTAATATTTGATGTGGAAGGTATAGTTACGGATTTATCATTTTGTTTCACTTTCGAAATTTGATTTTGTTATTCTCAAGAGGCAACAATATGAATTGAACCAATGTAGCGAGCGTCATAACAAGGAATTCAGAAGAAGTAAAGGACATACATGGAAGCTGATTTACTTGACAGACAGACTCCCACCTTCTCAAAGGAGAGCGGATGTCGTACAATCTTCATGAAAGTACAAGCTAGTATGCTTGTAAAATCTGATACCTAAGTATGCATTTATGTTCCAAATGTTTTCGCACTTAAAAATGCGAAATTCGAAAGGGATAATTTTCTTTTCATAGCTAAAAAGATATCCAAAACCCTGTGATTACTGCTGGGATTGGGGCTGGTGAGAAAGCGCATTTAGACGAAGTGTCTGTGCTCCCTATTCACCGGATAACAATACCGCGTATACAATTCACACCGGGTCAATGATAAATAAATAAAAGAAGTAATTCAGAGTAGAGATAGTTATCTTGTAGGAAGCTTTAAATGTCATTTTATTCTTTCAAAGACACCCGTGCTTTTTTGAAGACGATCCCCAATGCATCGGAAGGGTTAGGGTTAGGGTTAGGGTTAGGGTTATCGGAGTAGACAGTAAGTTGGATTTCTAACTGTCAAATTGACGACTAATTGTGATGTCAGATTGAAGTGTTCTAAGCTGGTGGTCTGTAGATATTTCACTGGTGCAGGTAACCAATAGGCACACACACACACACACACACACAACCAGGCACAGACAGGCAGAAACATAGACACAGACACACACATGATAGCGTGTGTGCGCGCTTACAGACACAAACGTATGTAAATACACATTTGCACATATGAGAGTACAAAAGGCTACATTTGCAATTAATCGGATATTCACAGATGTCCTAGTACGAAAGCATACAAATATAGTGTATAAAGACGCATAAAATCATTCACACACACAAGAGAATACCATACGTGTGCATTGTATGTGTGATGAATATGTACGTGTGCATATAAATTACGTTTATTTCCGATGTTTCCCAATTCGAACCAAAAACAAATTTAAAGTGACTTAAATCAATCCACTGTTTGATTTGGTCACGTCGATATTAATTAATATCAGCTTCAGAACATAAGTCCACCAGACGTTGTTGCAATATTGACATTCTATAAATACATTTTAGAAAAGCTTTCAGATTTTTCTGCTTTAAAATTATCTGATGGGCGTGACATTCAGAAATTTGTTTTCCATCGACATTTCACTGATTTTATTAAACATCTAATTACGAAGATGAATTAGTCTCTTCCTACCAAAAGTAATGAGACAAATCACTGGTAACCTTGTAGCCTTGCTATGCCTCGCACTAATTATATGCGTCTTTTGCTAAGGAAAATCCTGATTAAATACATTCAACTGATATATAATCCGAAACTTACTGGGAAGTTAAAGTAACATTTTTTTAATGGTATTTTATTTAATCTTGCTTTGTTTGTTTTTCTTCTTCAATCTTTTTTTTCGGGTAATGTTACGAACTTGTAAAACATTCAAATTCTCGAAAAATACTCAAAATGATATCAGATTAAGTTATACTTTTCCTCAGTTATGGATTATCGAATATTGCTTAGTGATTTGCATTTAAATTCATCAGATTATGCCTGTTTGTCTGGATTCAACTTAAAAATCCCAAAAGACTCTCCAATCTTTTTTTCAACTGTTTTATCTTTGAAGATTTCAATTAAATATTGTTTTTGACGGAAAGTGTCGAACAAGAATTATGGCGAGTTATTAGCACATTAGAAATTCCTTTAATGAATTTGTTTTGGAAATTGATTGAGAATAAGGATTATTGTTTTATTTAATTATGACTAAATTAATTGGAGAAGCAGATTAATTTGCAAATGAATTTTTTTTTTGTTCTCTGGTTTTTTTTAAGTGAATATATTACTTTATTAATTTGAATTTAAAACATCCACATCCATTCTATGTAAAAGTAGAGCGAACAAGACTGTCTTTTTGAATTTCAGGAATGATGTCAATATTTTGGTGGTTCGCCTCTTTCATGTTACTGAGTAGCGGTGAGGACTTCCTTCTTAGACCTTGTACAGGTAAGTAAAATGATTATTATGAATGTTTGTTCAAATAATGTACATCGTCGAGAACAACGCCAAAATATTCATTGACAATGATAGACGATGTTCTCTAAATATTTTAACTGTCGTTTATATCTTATAGATTATTTTGCTTCACTCAGTTCTTATGTGTGTTATCGTGGGATAAATAGTGATTTGATATTTTCTAAATACACGAATCTTATAAGTATTTTATCATCATTTACAATCAGTGATTATAGATAATCTTATATTTTCATACTACAGTATTCATATACTCACTACAATGGTTGTGATGTGAAAATTGTGCTATATTCAAAAGCAGGCAGAGAGGTTTGTTAAAAACGTTAAAAAGTTAAAAAGTTCACATTTTAATTCGTTTTCTTGGAGATTGACTGTTAGCCGAATAAGAATGTATTCGTATATTCATTCAAATCAAAGTATCCCATGAGCTAGTAGCTCGTCGGTGTACAATGTTGGATCCTTCCTTGCATATTCTTTAAATAGCAATTGTTTTTATGTGAGTGGTGCCTTGGAGATCGTTCTGTGTACAAGAGATCTATTATTTTGCAATTTTATGTCATCAATGGCAGGATATTACAAGCTTTCCGAGTATTTGCTTGCATACACCATACAATCAGCTGTCAGGCCAAATATAGTTTGTTTTTTGCAACTGTGAATGTTGACAATTTCTTTTAATCTCTCCTCTACTCGTCAGCTTTATTTGTTTAATGCTGACATGATGACCTTAGGCAAATCGACGCTGACCTTTGCAGTATTTACTTTAAATTGTTTGATTATTAAAAAGATCAAAGAGAAAACTAACAAATCTCTATATTCATAGAAAGAAATAGAACAATGAAACGTCCGAAAGCAGATAAAACTTGTATTGCTTTTTGCCTGACGTTAGATACAGCAGCATACAGTTTAGCTTGCAGGTCATGATCAAGATGAGAGTTGCTACCAAGAACGTTAATTCACACCCCAAAGCGTATGTTTGCAACCAAAAACAACTTTAGTAACGAGGAAAATGGACATTTTTAGGTTTTTCAAGCAAATTAGGAGAAAAATAATCAATGATTCACTATTTTAATTATTTAATCTTTGTTAGCAGCAACATTTTTTATTATCGAAGTTTTATTTGTATCTGAAAAAGACGTTATATTCATCAACAATAAAAAAAAAAATTTGAATAAAAAAAAGATTTGGTTAGTGAAAGCAACACATGAGATGTTATTTCTCTTATACAAAGGAAACAAATGATTTGAATTTTCAAATATCCGAGAATGGGGGAAACATCTCGACATACAGTCTACAAATATCTATACATGGTTTTGCGTCTATTTATATAAAAACTCCGAATAATATTTGGCTATGGAAAAACTATGATAATTATATCCATAGTTATTTGTCAATTCGTGTATATATGCGTGTAAAGGTCAAGTTATTAACCAAAGAGGCGGGACCAATATGAATCAAACAAAACTCAGGTAAGATATTGAGAAGTGATTTGGTGGGCAGGATGTTTTGAAACCGATATAGTAATTAGAGAAAATTATAGTAACCTGCTCGGGTTTCGCTCGACTGGGCGCACCTTGTAAATAGTCAGTTTCAATTGTTAACAAATGATAGTTGGGCAGCCGTGCATGGTTAATGACTTAAGGCAGATGTGGAAAAACGTGCTTGTTTTTCAAGTTAATGGTGCGAGACATATAGGAAAAAGAATAGAAACGAAGACAAAGTTTTAAAACGATTGAAACTTTTGTCTACAGATACCTACAGATCCCTACATCATTAGAATAAAACGATTTTGACCAATCGAATAATTGATATTTAACTTTCGAATATTAATGCAACAATATTTCAAAATCCTTAAAAGCGAAAAAAGAATATTTGAAAAGACTTATGTAATATATATACTTGAATATATTTGAAGTAGGCTTTTTTGACTGCAGTTAATTGCGTCATTAGGCCAGCTTCAGTGTAGTTGGGCTGGGTATAAACTAATATGAAAAATGGTAGTTAAATCTGGTATGTCCGATATCAGAATAAAGATTATTAAAACAAAATATTGATATTCTTGGATGAGACCGTCTTGTCACTTAGGCTGTTCCATACATTTGCTACTCTTGCCGAGAAGAAGTTTTTTCTAACACCTGTGGAGGTCTGAATTTGTAGTTTATTGCTGTGTCCTTCGGTTTTATTGCAGATAGATGTATATATATAGACGTATATATATAAGTATGTTATCATCATTTACAATCAGTGGTTATATATAATCTTATATTTTCATACTACAGTATTCACATACTTACTACAATGTTTTTGATGTGATAATTGTGCTGTATTCAAAAGCAGGCAGAGAGGTTTGTTAAATACGTTAAAAAGTTCACATTTTAATTCGAGATTGACTTTTAGCCGAATAAGAATGCATTCGTATATTCATTCAAATCAAATTATCCCATGAACTAGTAGCTCGTCGGGGTACAATTGTTGGATCCTTCATGGCATCTATCGGGGCAATGGAGGTTACTTGGTAGTTCCCATCTCTTCTCCAAATAACATGCGACAGATGGTACTAGGTTACATTGTACCAGCAGCGGGGAGTAATCCATAACCTGGCTTATTCGGGGAGATGGATTCATCCCTTTCTATTGCATACAGATGCTGATGTAGGTTGTGAACAGTTTTGCAATCAGCAAAATCGGGGAGCTGGAAGCTAGATTCCAATCTGAAATAACCAATTTCTTAGATCCACAGAAATTAATTCTATTTATTTATAGTAGAAAATGCTTTGGTTACAGGTTGATTAAACAGACTTTCCCAAAAGAAAAGAGAAAGGTTGTCATGGTTAGTCCCCAAATAAAGAAACCTAGTCGTGTTTGCTAGCGAAGAAAAGGAATTATAGTAAGAAATGTTGTTGAAAGTTGTGGACAGGATATCAGCTTCAAGGTGCCGGGGACCGGAAGACACATCCGGTGTTCAGTGGTTATAAACAGAATGTTGATTGAACTTGCAGGTGGTGGCTGGAAAATCAGCGCGGGCGTTCGAGACCGATAAAGGCGACACAGAGGCCCTCGAAAAAGGCAGAGAGACACCGGACGCCCTCAGAGAGACATACCATCCAGGCCTGGGAAAACACAAGACCAATGTCCCTGTCGGCTCTCATTGTCTCTCTCCCACTCTTCATTCTCCACCACTGAACGATGTGTCTGATGGAATAAAAATATATCCTCATATTTTTATAAAACAAGTCTACAGTCTTGCTTTTTCTCCAAGTCCAAGATTTTCTTCTAGCGAACCCGTGGCTATACAGACCAGACACAAGATGGAGGGACGAGATAGAAAAGTTTGCCGGTAAGACTTGGCAGAGGCTAGCACAAGATAGGTCGTCATGGAAGGTGATGGGAAAGGCCTTTGTCCAGCAGTGGACTTATAACGGCTGATGATATATATATATATATATATATATGCACGCACACAGACTGCTATTCTCCAAATATATTGCCAGTGCTGCTGCTAAGACGAACAGGGTGCTAGGACTGATTAAGCATACGTTTTCATATATAGACAAGGACTCGTTCCTTATATTATCTAAGACCTATGTCCGTCCACAGCTCGAGTACTGTGCACAGGCCTGGTCACCGTACTTGTAGAGAGATACAAAAAAATCTTTTAGAAAAAGTCCAGAGACGAGCAGCTAAATTAGTACCGGAATTAAAAAGTATGAGTTAAGGGGATAGGCTAAAAGTGTTAGGGTTAACGTCATTAGAAAATAGGAGGAACTACTTTCTAAGTTTATAAATACAGAACTTTTACCTGTACATTCTTCCCTTAGATAAAACGAATTTTCAACAGAACAGAGAACAGCTGAAACAAGTGTGAAACACAATATCCGGAAATGGTCAAGAGAAAAGGTCCAGAAAAGGAACGATGCATACCTCTTTGGTGTTGGGGTCTTTGCTGCATAGTTGTTGCTGTAGAGCAGTGGTTCCCAACCGGGAGAGGGGGGAAATTCCACTCAGGTAGGGAATTTGGGTAGTCCAAGGGGGGAATGGGGCTATTAGGTAAAAATAAAAGACCAGTCCAAAGATATGGTTTTCTGCACTTTTATCTATCAAGTCGAAGGCTCGAAATAAGCTCGAGGTTGAGAATGATTTAAGATGTGCTCTCTCACTAATAAACCCACAAATCGAAGAACTAGTGTACAAAAACAAGAACAGAGATCACATTGATGTGTATATCAGTTACGATAGCAGAATTCTTATTTTTTGTAATAAATTGGAATTTCATATCATGTGTTCTAATTATTTTCGCTTGCTTTCTTTGAGCAACTGTACAATTCTGTGTATGAAGCTGTCAAATTAAGTTATTATTTGAAATTATTCTTTGTTGCAACTTAATAAATGGAAGGGGAGAATACTAATAATTCTATCGACACAAGTAGGGAATGACTCAAAAAGGTTGGGTATCACTGGTGTAGAGAGAATGTCATCTCGCATGCATATACTCTTGTGAATAATTCAATCGGAGACAAACATTTCGGTGAAGAAGAATTCTCTTTATTTTGCGATTATATATTCCCGAAACATATCCCGGGTGACTTTCTAACTTCGAGCAAAAACATTTTGCACTGTCCTTAAAAAATGCAATCATTTATGAGCGAAGAAAAACATTTACCACGAATGAGAGATGAAATGACCTGAGGGGTAACCAGGCAACCCTGTCACCTATTGGGTCAACTTTGGAGAGGAAATTAGTACAATCTGATTTAACAAACTGTAACAGATATTTTTGCATTTGCAAATAAATAAATAATGGAGACTACTCTATAATTAGCATATAATAATTATCTGCCTTGACAAATCGGTCATTATTATATGGATAGGGGTGAAGAGCAAATGTGAAATGAATGTTGGTGAATTGAAAAGTATTTGCGAATTGTCGTCTATAAAAGGTTCATCAGTATTTACACGGGCCGAGAGAAACTGTATTAGACACCGTCAACCAAAACTGTCACCAAAACTGTCAACATAAGTTTCTTCAATTTTTAAGCTGGTCCGGCTGGCTGGATGTGTATGTATCATGTGTACAGGCCGCACCAATGGAGGTAGAGGACTGAAAATCTAAACATTTACGCCTTATTATGTCTAGAACAAAAATTCTTGTTTTAAAATACCCCCCAATAGGATTTTCGTGGGGGTAGGGGATTCAATTTGCAATGTAAGTTTAATGATAAATTGATCCCTTTGTTTGTGTCGGCATCATTCACGTTTGATTTTTGAAAATTCAGACTTTAGTTAGTGATCAATGCCCAACAAAATGCGAGATTAGTAACTTATTCATTGATCACCTGTTTTACAATGTTTTAATTGATCACCCCCAACATAGCATGCTGCTGAAAGACGTTGGTCACGTGACGGTTTCTATTGAGTGACTCACCAGACCTGTATTCATTCAAATCAAATTATCCTATGAGCTAGTAGCTCGTCGGAGTAAAATGATGTGTCCTTCATCGCTTTTCTCGGGGCAATGACCATCTCCTCCCCAAGTAACATACGACAGATTGTTTTAGGTTACATTGTACCAGTGGCATGGAAGAAATCCATGACCTGACCTATTTGGGGAGGTAGATTCATGCATTTCCCAAGTGCATTAGTGCAAAATGAACACAAACAACTGTAGCCGGAATGTGAACTTGGTTCCCCAATTCCATCTTCCGTGCTGTGAACCGTTAGGCCAGTGGGTCCCAACCTTTTCGAGTCATTACCCACTTTTGTCAATAAG
>VCCN01006905.1:74248-87206 GCA_006491835.1 Architeuthis dux
TATGTATGTATCACGCGTACAGGCCACACCAGTGGAGCTAGAAGGCTAAAGAAATCAACATTTACTCCTTATTATATCTATAAAAACGTTTTTTTAAATATTCTTTTTAAATTCCCCACCCCCAAATAGGTTTTTTAGTGGGGGGGGGTCAATTTGCCATGAAAGTTTATGCTAAATTGATCCCTAGTTTGTGCCATCACTGCCCAACAAAATGCTAGAGAAGTAACTTACAATTGATCACCTCTTTTTCCAATGTTTTAATTGTTCACCCCCCAACACGGCATGCTGCCAAAAGACGTTGTTCATGTGACGGTTTCTATTGAGTGTTTATTGAATGTTTCATCCACACTCGCATGAACAACCGTGAATAGGCGAAATACATCTTTCATTCGAAGAAGAATTTAGCAGAGCAATGAAAAGTCAAATCATTTCGCTGAACACAATGAAAAGCTTTCTTCTTTTTTTTTTCAATCAAGAAAATGCAATCATTTTTATGTATAATGATTCACTCAATAACCAGCGCAGATTAGGATTGTGTAGGGCCTGTGACATATGTTATAAAGGGGCCCTAAATTATGAAAATACACATGAATATTAAAGCACATACATTTTTTAATTGCATAGTAAAGTATTTTTTGACATTTCAGTAATAGTATTACTTTGTTTATGTTTTGATCTTTGTGCAGCAGCTATGACTTCAGTTTCAAATACTTTCGTGTTTACGTGTCACATATGTATCACATAGATACCACACTTCCATTAATTACTCTGTTGAACTAATAAGCCCAATTAAAGATGATAATTGGCTGAAAATTGCTAACCTTAAACACCCAGTCGTTCATAACAGTTGAAGGCAGTATCATCATCATCATCATCATCCTCAGCAGCAGCAGCAGCAGCAGCAGCCGTTATAAGTCCACTGCTGGACAAAGGACTTTCCCATCCCCTCCATGACGACCTAGGTTGTGCTAACCTCTGCTACGTCTTACCGGCAAACTTTTCTATCTCATCTCTCCATTTTGTATCTGGTCTTTTTCTACTACGTTTACTGTCCCATGGGCACCAGTCGGTTAGTCTTTCCCCTAATCTATTGTCATTTCTTCTTGATAGGTGACCAGCCCATCTCCATTTTTGCTGCTTAATTATTTGTATAATATCATTCACTCTAGTCCTCTCTCTGATACATGTTGATATTTTTCTATCTCTTAGTGTTATTCCTAGCATTGCTCTTTTCATGGCTCTCTGTGCTATTCTAAGTTGGTTTTCAGCTCTTTTTGTTAAAATGAAGGCAGTATAGTACTATAGTAATAGAGCAAGTGCAGAATCACTGAATCGGAATTGATTTCTAGCAAGTATTTAGCGCGGGGTTCTTGAAATTACGGGGTCCGTGGCATATGCTACCTTTGCTATATAATTAATCCCGCACCGTCAGTAACCAGGATAAGCGATTTAAATATGTGCAATATAACAAACACGTAGACGCGTGTCAGTTTTCGCCTGTTTGCATGAAATACTTGAATATACTTGAAATAGGCTTTATTGACAGCAGTTAATTGCGTCATTAAGCCAACTTCAGTGTATTTGGGCTGGGTTTAAACTAATAAGAAAAATGATAGTTAAATTTGGTATGTCCGATATCCGAACAAAGATTATTTTTTTAAATATTGATATTCTCGGAGGTGACTGTCTTTTCACTTAGGCTGTTCCATGCGTTTGCCACCCTTGCCGAGAGGAATTTTTTCCTAACACCAGTGGAGGTCTAAATTTGTAGTTTATGGCTGTGTCCTCTAGTTTTACTGCAAATAGATAAAGTCAGCATTTTCTTATCAGGGCAAATATATAACATTATTTTCTGTGTTTGTTCTTACTCCAATGGGCGTAAACATTTTTTTCCCGCTGGTTAACTTGTGATTCAGCCATTTTGGTTTAGATGGCTTAGGAGGGGTGGGGAAATTTCACACACACACACACACACACACACACACGCACACGCACACACACACACAAAAAAACAATATTGTGTGTCATCCTTCCTCATTCTCTATTCTTCCTGCCACTGAATTATCTTTTCCACTTCTTCTAATTATGGTGGTTTTAAAACTAAACCGGAATTTCCATCAAGAAACGGGTACATTCGGGTATGAGAGGAGTTATTCAGTGTCAGTGTGATCAAAGAAATAAGAAATTCAATTAGCAAAGTCAGTCAAGAGAGCATGAAGCCTAGAACATCTTCCCACGCCCTGAAAAGAAAAATCCCTCTGGCCTTGTGCCAGGCTTTTCCTATGACTATTTGTAGTCATTTTTACAAATGAATACTATGGGAAAGGTCTTTATCCAGCAGTGGACACACAATGTCTGATGATGATGATATATACAACTGTGGAAGTGTCTCTCTCACTATTAACTAAAAAATACGACTGTTCTTTCAGAAACAAAAACCTCTAATGGACAGTGATGTAGTGTGGTGGGAACGCGTAGGAACGGCGCTTCCTTACTTTTTTGAGAGGGGGGTGTTCCCTCATTATAGTGTACTTCTTAAATTCTCTATTTGAACAATTCACTGATAAAAAATTACTCAGCATATGTCCAACTGCTCATCTCATATGGCCTTAAAATGTCTCCGAAATTGCTTTTTTCTTCCCCGGGAAGCCACACACACACACACACACACTCCCGGAAGCAGGCAGCCCAGCGTTCCATTTTTTTAGCAATAACCGACTGATGTTAAGTCAATAACGGGGGACATTTTGCAGCACTTGTTTAACGATGTTTTTAAACATTTCACAAGTATCTGTCGACATTCCTTTTTTTGACGTTATCCCCCCCTCCCCAACCACCCAACCCCACCCTGACCTCGGATATGAGAATTTGGGTCCACAGCTTTTGTTGCCTCCCGGAACACGCAAACGTCATTTCTGCAGGTGAGATCTTTTTTCTTTCTCGTCGGCTTTGATTTCGTTTCCTATTTCATCTTTGACCTCGCGTTTTGCCGATCTAAGGCGATTTTATTTTGTTACCTGGTTTCACGTTTCGTTCACGTTTTCTTATTGCTTCTTCCGATGGAATTAGTTTCAGGATCAATTTACAATTCGGTTTTTTTAAAAGCCTTTTATTCTGTTCTTCTTAGTTGTATAATGTTCAAGGTATATCCGGAAAGTATCTGGACATTTAATATTAACGAAAAACCTACCTAAGGCAATGGTGCCTTAGTCCCTTCAATGTACTCCCCCTTGGGACCTAACACTTATGCCAGAGTCCCTTCCACTTTTCAAAACAGTCTGCAAAGTCCTCTTTCGAGATCACCATCAGTTGCTTCGTTGCGTTCACCTTAATCTTGTCTACAGTCAGAAATGTCACCTCTTTAAACGGCAATGGTGCCTTAGTCCCCTTCAAAGTACTCCCCTTGGGACCTAACATACTTACGCTAGCGTCCCCTCACTTTTCAAAACAGTCTGCAAAGTCCTCTTTCGGTATCACCATCAACTGCCTCGTTGCGTTCTCCTTAATTTTGTCTACAGTCAGAAATGTCACCTATTTAAACGGCAATTTTATATACTTGAATACACTTGAATATACTATATACTTGAAATAGGCTTTTTTGACCGCAGTTAATTGCGTCATTAAGCCAGCTACAGTGAAAGTTGGGCTGGGTTTAAACTAATAAGAAAAATGGTAGTTAAATTTGGTATGTCCGATATCCGAATAAAGATTATTAAAAAAAATATTGATATTCTCGAATGCGACCGTCTTTTCACTTAGGCTGTTCCGTGCGTTTGCCACTCTTGCCGAGAGGAATTTCTTCTAACACCAGTGGAGGTCTGAATTTGTAGTTTATGGCTGTGTTCTCTGCTTTTACTGCAAATAGATGACGTCAGTATTTTCTTATCAGGGCATTTTGAGCAATGAACGTCAGTATCCACTCCATGTATGTTGTTCCGGATTCTATAGAGCTCTTGTAGGTCAGCACGTTTTCTTCTGTATTCAAGAGTTTCTAAATTAAATTGTTTTACTCTTTCAGTATAAGATATATCTTAGCTTTGGGAAAAGCCAGAAGTTGCATGAAGCCTAATCTGGACTGTAAGGGGGGTGACAGATCTGGGTGATGCGATGTTTTGCAAAAAAGATCCTGCACGAGATGTAAAAAAACGGTGGTCATTTAAAAAAAAAAGAAGATTTTACTTAACAGGTACAGGATCGAAAGGTATTAAGTAGCCAAACAATGTTGATACATTTGAAATTGTGATGTTTCTGGGAAAAGACTGATATATTTATATTGTTTTAAAAATCACTTTAACAAAAAGATGATCATTCTATTTGTGGATATTTGGTCACCAGTGCGCAAGTTTAAAAATAGAAAAATCAGAAATTTCTCTCAGTAACTAAACTCTTTCCACTGCTATACGAACGGGATGGTCGTCTCTAAAATCTTTCGTTATACATTGATGTAAGAAATGCAACGAAGTTATTATAAAAATAATGATCTTATCATGTAACAATAAACTAGGTAAATGAAAAATATTTTTGAAAATATTTTCAATTTCAGTGTTCTAGACGTTATAAAATATTAAAATTCTAAAACTTCAAAATTTTAAAACTAACATTTTATTAACTACATCACTGTCCATTAGAGGTTTTTGTTTCTAAAGGAACAGTGGTATTTTTAGTTAATAGTTTGAGAGAGACACTTCCACAGTTGTATATATCATCATCATCATCATCATCATCATCATCATCATCATCATCATCATCATCATCATCATCATCATCATCATCATCATCAGCCATTATGTGTCCACTGCTGTACAAAGGCATTTCCTATTGTATTTATTTGTAAAAATGACTACAAATAGTTATTGGAAAAGGGATTTTTATTTTTAGGGTGTGGGAAGATGTTCTAGGCATCATGCTCTCTTGACCTCCCAGGCTATCTAAGCCAAAAAATCTTTTAAAAGTCTTAAAATTTTCAAACTGACACTTTATGAACGTTGTTCTGCCTTGTGTATTGGTGTATGCCTTCTTATGTACATGTTACGGCTGTTTAGGCCATTTCCAACATCCTGGCTACCCTTGTCATGTGTTTTTATTTGATTTTACATTTGATTTTCTTTGATTTTAGATCTTCACCCCATCGACATGTTATCAAAAAGTCTCAGATCAGACATGAATCACAGCCACAACCATTTGAAACGCAGTTTCGATTCCGAGAGCCAAGTGTTTGCCTATCGCTTGACTCATGGCAAGAATGCTTTGAGTTTTAATGCTGATAAAATATTTACTAAATGTACTTTCTTCCCAGAAGAATTTTCCTTTTTTATTACATTTAAATATGAACCTGACAATTTAAGCTCAACTGGATCAAGTCGAAGTAGTCAGTGTATTTTTTCGCTGCGTCATCCTACGAAGAAAGCCACTCTCGTAGCTTTGGAAATAACCAACAATCATTTTGTTTTAACTTATAATAATACAAGGAAGAAATTTGTTGATGTGAGCTTGACAGAATCGAAATGGCACAGTGTTAGTTTGAGCCTGAGCGAAGGCGGCGCCCATCTCGTTCTTGATTGCTCTGAGGAACAAAAGAGGAAAGTGAGACGCACTTTTCCAGCAATGCTCGACACCAAAGGTTCCGTATTTCAACTGGGTAAATGTTCGCGAAAAACAATCCCTTTTCAGGTAAGGATCTTCAAAACATTTTCCACCCCAGCACTCAAGTCATTATTTTCAGGGCGATTGTGAAATCGTTGATTTTATTAGTTGCAGAAATATCTAGGATTTTATAAATATTCTATAACGGACACATATGTATTTGTGAACTCACACACTCCGGTCAACAAATGAAACCACCTGACACACAATTTTCCTTTGGAACACCCATATTTTTATTCCGAGAAATAAAGTTATCTTGTCCGCCAGTGGTTTTAGATAATCAACTGTTCGTAACATAAGAATTCGGTACTTGATTCGAAACATGCTACCCTTTGCAGACAACAAGTCTGGCAAAACCTTGTATATTGTCACCTTACATTTCAGACGAACTGTTTTCATCCTTCGTTCAGTTCCAGATTTGTTGCCTAAACAAATCTATGGCTGAATTTCGATTACGTACGTACACATTCATACATACACACACACTCTCTTCCTTAACATCTTCAGTAAACTAAGGACACTCACTTACTAAGTAGTAAACCGAACTCTTTAAATGCATTCCTTCTTCTTGTGCTCAATAGCTGAGAAATACCTTATTGTTATGTCTTCTGTAATAAATATACTTCTTATTGTTGCAGTTATTATTTGTATGCATCTTAATGTCATTGCATTATTTGCCATGTGCATTGCAACCCATGTATTTCATTCCTTTTACTACTGCAGGCACAGGCAGAGAAAGAAAGATCTCTCTTGCGCATATCGCTAACATTACCCTTTCTAGTATCATCAGCACTCTAGCTTACTATCGGCAGACTGACCCGTAAAGGCTATTGTCACTATAGGCACTGTTACTACTGCTGCTACTATTAGCTTACCGTTAAAGATCACTACACTCTTATCATTATTATTGTGTTTATTACCATTAACTTTCAATGGAGTCAGATAAATTTAATAATGGAGTTAGATTTAATAATATAAGTCTTCTTAATTACCATCTATAATAACTTTACATTTACAGTATTTACCGTTTTACCATGGATGCTTGTTAAAAGCAGTTAACGAAAAACATGCAATATCAGAAAAAAGTCTCATACTTAATATATTGTAGGAAGGGTGAAGGATAACGAGAGTAATCCAAAAATTAAGGACTTCTACATTTTAAAATTGAAAAGCCAAGGTATGACTTCAGGTGGAGAAGTCCCTTTTGTTGTATTGTGTCAGACAAGGCTAAACTTAGTAAATATTTACACCATAGTAACTGAATTAGATACAAATAAGTGGGTTGATTCCTAGTTTCCATGCGTAAAATGGAGATAACTCCTGTTGGCCTCAAAAGGAACTATGGAATATTTCCGCCATGTAATTTGGTGATATATACTTTTTTCAACATCAACATTTAAACCCATTAACGTTTCACACATTCACCCGCTCGATGTTAAAAACGGCACACAAATAAAATAAATAAAAACAACTCTATTTCCATACAAACCTTTAACGTTTCACACATTCACCCGCTCGATGTTAAAAACGGCACACACATAAAATAAATAAAAACCACTGTATTTCCATACAAACCTTTAACGTTTCACACATTCATACGCTCGATGTTAAAAACGGCACACAAATAAAATAAATAAAACCCACTGTATTTGCATACAAACCTTTAACGTTTCACACATTCACCCGCTCGATGTTAAAAACGGCACACACGTAAAATAAATAAAAACAACTGTATTTCCATACAAACCTTTAACATTTCACACACTCGCCTACTCGTGTTAAAAACGGTGCACAAATAAAAACAATTTAACAATTTAATTCATTCAAACAATAACAATATAATTTATGTATTTACTTCTGTTTGTCTTTCACGGGGAGATAATCCTTAGTTGATTTTGAGGCTAACAGAAGTTATCTCCATTTTACACACGAAAACTAGGATTCTACCAAATAAGTGTATTAATATGATACATTAATGTTTTTGTTTCTCGTTTTCTTTCAATCTTCGTATATTCTTTTCTAACTTGAAAAGTAAACTTGACTTTAAAAAAAAATTATATCAACTGGTTTTATTATCTTGTAATCACTGTTAAGTTGGTCCGGCTGGCTGGCTATGTATGTATCACGCATACAGGCTACACCAATGGCACTAGAGGGCTGAAAATTTCAACATTTACTTATTATATTTTCTATAGTTTCGAGAAGGGTCATTAATATTCAAATGGTTCTTTTCTATAGTTTTGAGAAGGGTCATTAATATTCAAATGGTTCGATTGAACTCCTTCTTGTTATTTGTGTTGTAAACACGACGTTTTGGCCGTTTTAGCCGATCCATGTGGTTTCCACTTCTCAACAAACCTAAACCCGACAAGACAAAGACACAGAAACACCCGGGCCATGTGCTATAAGGGTTATCCCCTCTAAACATAACTTCTGTTTACCCCATAACATTCGGATTTTACACCTGAAGAAGACCGAAGAATGGATCGGCCGAAACGTTGTGTTTACAACACAAATAACAAGAAGGAGTTCAATCGTTCGAAGAACCATTTGAATATTTACTTATGTCTCGAAAAAATGTTTTTTGTTTTTTTTATTTTAAAATTTCCTCCCTAAATAGGTTTTTAGTGGGGTGGGGGGTACATTTACAATGTAGGTTTATGCTAAATTGATCCCTTAATTTGTGTCCGCTTGTTTTCTGTTGAAAATTCAGACTTTTTAGTGATCACTGCCCAACAAAAGGCGAGAGACGTAACTTATTCATTTATCACCCTTTTTCCAATGTGTTAATCACCCCAACACGGCATGCTGCCAAAAGTCATTGGTCATATGACGGTTTCTATTGAGTAACTAATCAGGCTTGTTGCGTTATTTCTTATAATAGCTTCTAAACATTGAATTGACGAGTGATTCAATCTAAAGATTGAATAAATTGTAAAGGTACTGAAACATTAACTGTTGAGTTTCTCAGGTTTTAAACCACTTCTTATAAGAGTCATAGTAGCAGCGGTAGTAATAGTAGCAGTAGTAGCCTTTAAGAGTCAGTCTGTCCGTAAGTAAAGCTAGCGTGCTGATGATACTAGAGAAAGAAAGAGTAATGTTAGCGATACGCATAAGAGAGATCTTTCTCTGCCTGTGCCTGCAGTAATAAAAGGAATGCAATACATGTATGCTGCAAAGATGAAAGTTACACATGGTAAATAACGCAATAAGAATAAAGAATACAAATACTTTGCAACAATAATAAGACGTATATTTATTACAGAAGATATACAAATATTTCTCAGCTGTAGGGAAGAAAATAGAATGCATTTAAAAGTTAGGTTTACTACTTAGTAAATGTTAAAGAGTTTTTCGTTGTTAGAGTGTGTGTGTATGTATGAATGTGTACGTACATAATCAGAGGTGAGAGGCGTGTCTCTGTGGAAAGGGTAGAACCGTCATGGATTTGTCAGGCGACAAAATCTGACTGAACAAAAATGAAGAATAGCTGGTCTTCTTATAGTAAGAGGTGAGTGACTGGTCAAAATTGTGGTGTGTTGGAAATGGGTTTCGTCAAGTTCCAAGATGAAATGTAAGGTGACAAGAATACAAGCGTTTGCCAGACTTGTTGTCTACAAAGGGTATTACGTTGCGAGTCAAGTACCGAATTTTCATGTCCTGAAAGTTGTACTCGGAATAAACATCTGGGTATTCCAAAGGAAAATTGTGTGTTAAGTGGTTTCACGTGTGGGAATGCAAAAATACATATATGTCCGTTGCAGAATAACACCATCATTCATAACTGCGTCAGGGATGATGTCTTTTATACTATTGCTATTAGTTCGTCAGGTAGTGTTGGTTCATCTGGAAGTGAAATAAGAAACTTATCGAAGTGTTCATTATTATTTAAATTTCTATGACTACTTTTTACCTTCATCTTCAAACAATAACTAAAATGTATTTTTATTTAATGACGTTCACAAAAATATGAACAAATAAATGCATTTCTCCGTTTTTGTTTTTGTTAAGTATTATAAATCATTATTATTTAAATTGTTATGACTACTTTTTACCTTAATTCTTAAATTTTATTAGTTGCTTTTTATTGCAATTCTTTGCTCGGGGCTTATTCTTTATTTTCCGATCACTGCCGGAGGATAATCGGTCTGAGCAAAAGTTGCGATAAAAAGCAACTAATAAAAGATTTAAGATGAAGGTAAAAAGTAGTCATAAACATTTAAATAATAATGATTTATAATACTTCATCTAACAAAAATAAAAACGGAGAAATTTATCCAAGTGTTGCTTAAAAGTGTCCAGTGAAACATCGGTTAGATTTCTTATATTAGCTAGTAAGCTATTAAAAAGTTTAGGTTCTCTGATGGCTAGGCTATTTTCCATAAGGTTTTTCACTCTTGCACTGTATTTGTTGTTTTTAAGTGTTGATATAATGCAATGTTTACCTCTTCTATCAATCATTTTGATAAGAACCGGATTTGATGTAGAATTTGATGCAATTCCTTCAATGAGTTTCCATGTATAGATAACAGCATAGCGTTCTTGTCTTCTAATGATAGAATATAACCTCAGATGCTGTAAACGTTGCCAGTAATTTAAGTGTTTTGCATCCTTTGTATACAGGGCCGTCGGAACGAAATTCATATTGGGGGGGGGGGGCTGCGAACAAAGCGGAAATTTATTTAGACCGCACCCTTTAGATCGCTGGAAAACACCCCCATTGTAAAATGTGCACTATTTAATTGATGGATATATGATGATATGTAGATATTTAATTGATGAAGATAATTATGAACAAAAGGCTGCTTAGGGAATTTTTGAAAATAGAGCCTCAAAATCTGTCACAAATCAGTGTATTTTTCAAGTCATCCACAGACTCAGGATACACCTATGAACTAGTAAAAATAATTGAAGGGGATAATTGGTTTTACCCTTTCTGTAATCTTTTTGTAGCATTTTTCGAGGAATTAGCAAATTAATGGGAGGCCTGAAACCCCTCCCCCGGTTCCGATGGCCCTGGTATAGAAGGTAAAAGATCTTTGAATTCCTTCGAGTATATTCCATTTTTCTTGCGTTTATGATACCATTTTTTCACCTTCACTAATCAACAGGGTTTAATCAAAGAATTGCTCTTCTTGCCCGGTACCGACGCTACAAGTTTAGCCTGTACCAAAAATGGCGTCAGTGTAGAAAGTCGAAACACCTTAGTTTTACCAGGTAAGATTTAATCATGGCTCTTCAAATCCAACATATTTCTTCCAACTCCCCCACCCCGTCTGCGTCTGAACCACTAAAGGAAAAAAAACAGAACTTTTGATTTGTCCTATAAAATAATTACAAATCAGTCAAAAACATTTTGTCAAACTCCAATACAAATATAACCTCCCGTAACAAGAACAACAAGAACAATCCTCACAAAAATTAGGGGTGTAAAACGATATGTAAAATACACATAGTAGACACGAGCAACTGATCGCTAGGGAGCTGTCTTACTGAATGAGCTAAATTGACAAGTATTAGATAATAACGAAAATTTATTGTACAGATACGTACGGGCTTAATTCATTCTAATAAATAAATACATTTATACAAAAGAATATATATTTTTATAATGTTTTATTCATTACATATACAATACAGAAGTTACAGTAGTTATCTTCAGTTGGAATAGAAGTTGGAGTGGAGTTTGACCCTGCAGCAGCCAGTCATGTTATCATTGAATTTCAATAAACGTTCCTCGCTAGATGCTCCACGAATAGGGCCTTGTACCAGAATTCCAAAATATATTCTAAGCGATGCTATCTTCATTTATATTCTATAGAATTAACATTTGTCTTCAAAACTAATTTTTAATTTATTTTTTAATCACCCTCTGATCAGATCGACAGCCTCATTCTGTTGGAGGACAAAGCCAAGACGAAAGCAAAAATCCAAATGAAAAAAGTTGCACTTGGAAAGATATGGGAAATATTGCGTACGACTTGAAGAAAAATTTGCTCAAAGTATGTTTGAATGGAATTTGGCGGGATACACCTGATCAACGTAAGTATTTATCGGGAGGCATTCATCTTCCGGAAAATTACTTTTCCGAACTTCAATTTGCTGAACGTTGATTGGCCGAATCATAACTAGGCTGACTTATCATCTTCCCGGCTGTTTATTAGCTTGAAAAACAAAGAAAGACAATTCGAGCTACCCATCCGGCCATTCTTTCGTATTTTGTTATTTACAAAAACACCGGTTAATTTTTACGACTTTTGAAAAAAAAGGTAACAATCCATAAAATGTAGTATTTATTTACAATAAGATTTAATATTTACAATATATATCGTGTTTATGATTTATAGAAAAAAAGGATTTTTCGATTGAGTATTACCTTTGCTTATTTAAATAATTAAATGCATGAATTAGAATGGAACACATCTTAGCAATTTTCGTCGAACGTACCTCACACATTTTCAGCAATTTAAACCCTTGACGGTTTTCGGCCAATCAACGTTCAGCAAATTGAACTTCTGGAAAGTGAATTCTTGGAAAATGAACCAGGCCCGTATTTATCAATATGAAAAGCAGTTCAGTAATTACACTGTGCAACTTTCTTTTTTGTTCCTGGGTAATAGGTTTTATTTTCTAATTGATTATATCTAAAATGTATAAATGTCAATTATTCCATTCAAACTTTGCTTTTATGACCAGGGTAGTGATAATTTGAAATCTACTTATTTCCAATTGGACAACGGGCGAATTGACACATTTCTAATCACATAAAGTAAGAAAAACAACTACATATGAATTTCACTATCCTGGCCATAAAAGCAAAGTTTGAAGGGAATAATAGCCATTTTGTATACTTTTTTTTACACATAAGCAATTAGAAAATAGCACTCACTACCCAGGAAGTTTTACGGTGTTATTAGCCAACTTTGGGGGAGTTAAAAACGACTGTTGTAACGGCTATAAATTCGTTGAAGATGATGATTCACTCAAGTGAAAGTGACTCCGAAAAATTGCTTAAAGTCGAGAATATTTTATTAACAACAACGTGTAGTGGCCTTTGTTAAAATTTCACTGTCCATTCACATCAAATCGATGAGATTGGAAGCGACTTCATTGGAAGCGACTAGAATGATTTGAGGGGTCGAAAAAATAATTACAATGATTACATCCAAAGATACGGCTAAAACAAAGAATAATAATGAGGGAATTTTCTAGAAGGTTTTTGTAGATATGAACATACGGAGATAGATAGATAGATAGATATGAAGAGAAATAGATAGGTAGATAATGAAGAGAAATAAATAGATAGATAGATATG
>VCCN01006905.1:93708-105852 GCA_006491835.1 Architeuthis dux
CTCTACAGGATGCAAAAATGTACATTAAAGAAAGAAAAAAAAAGATAATAATAATAATACGCCACGTGTATTTGTATATTTATTTTTTGTCTGTAACACCCCAAAGGGACGTAACCTACTTAACGATAAGAGTTGCGTCCCTTGCATAATTTTTCTACAGGTTATCTCAAGTCTAACGGCCGATATTTCCCAAAATTAACATAAGTTTTATTTAAGGGAAGCAACTCTGCACGCCAGTACGTCTAAAATTACCAGTAAAATTGAATACTCTTGATAATTAATCGGTCGAGTTACGTCCCTTAGAACCAGCATTGATATTGGGACACCCTTTATTATACACACATGTAAAATGCTGTGTGTATCCATATATGCCGTATTTGTTTGTTTTAGTAATAATAATAAAACATTACTTCCTAATTATTTGTGTTTTAGTAATAATAATAAATCATTACTTCTTAATTATTTGAGTTTTAGTAATAATAAATCATTACTTCTTAATTGTTTGTGTTTTAGTAATAATAATAAATCATTACTTCCTAATTATTTGTGTTTTAGTAATAATAATACATCATTACTTCCTAATTATTTTTGTTTTAGTAATAATAATAAATCATTACTTCTTAATTATTTGTCTTTTAGTAATAATAATAATAAAACATTACTTCCTAATTATTTGTGTTTTAGTAATAATAAATCATTACTTCCTAATTATTTGTGTTTTAGTAATAATAGTAAAACATTACTTCCTAATTATTTGTGTTTTAGTAATAATAATAATTATTTATTCTCTAATTATCTCTTGATAAATCTTGTTATTAAAGTTGTTAGTTTTGTACCTCAACACATATGAACTTTTTCTATTACAGACGATGGGTGCTATGGACTGGGAATATTTTACAATAAACAATGATCATTATCTGGCTGTTGCGAACAGTTACAACTTTGGCCCTCAGAATTATCAGAAAACAATGACGTACTCCACGCAATCGTCAATATACAAACTCAACATTCGCAAAAAAGTATTCGAACGCTTTCAGAATATCCCAACCTTCAGGTAAGAGATTTGAAAATCTGGAAATACAAAAGGCAATACAATCTAATAAGACTTTCAGAGATTGACCTACGTAGATTTGATTATTTAATAGAGCCGAGCCATAGCGGAGGTTCTTTATGACTAGGACTATGATTTTCCTTACTGTCCCAAGTAATCACGACCGTCGCGAGATTTAACAAGAATCTCGTAACATGGAGAATCACTGAAGCTCCGCACTTAATGGAAATCCAGAGCTTTGCACAGAATGGAAATATTCTTGCTATCATTAAACTCCTTCTTAAATCTTATTGCTGCTTACACCAGAAAAAATAATGTGACGATATATATGTGTGTGTGTGTGTGTGTGTGTGTGTGTGTGGTTCAAAGCTCCTGCCTTTCCATGAGAACGTCGTTAGCTCAGATGGTTAGAGTACAGCTGCCTATAGGCTCCTTACAATGTGGATACTCGTTTCTCTTTATTTATTTACACGATCTAGGCCGCTCGTTTCGCTATCGCTCACAACGGTGCCGAGCAAATATAGTTTCCCAATTAATAAATGTCTTTATAATTATCATATTCTATCGGATATAAAATTATCCATTCTTTGAATTTTAACAACGAACGCATCATGCCACCTGTTACTCCGCGTATAAAATATCGTTCTGTTCTATGAATATTATGTTATACATAGATATATATAATAATGTTATAATCTTTTTAAATGATATTCAACCTTTATGTACCAAGAAATATTATTTAGCGTAATTAAATTTGTTCAAACTTATTAAAAAGTATTTTTTTAAGTGAAAATTTGATTGCATGTATTTCAGTCCATAATCAGAAGAAAACTAAATTATTCTTAGTAGTATAAAAAAAAATTGAAACAATTGTTTAAATCATTAAACAAACGAAGAAACATTTTAACTTAAAATTCCTTCACTTGCTCGAAGAAGAAAATGTGTCTTCGTTTGTTTAATGATTTAAACAATTGTTTCAATATTCTTTTCATTTATTAAAAACAAAAGACAAACTTTGTCTATTCAACTTGAAAATTTAAATATAAGTATTGAAGATTTGATTGCATGGATTTTTAGTCCAAAATCAGAAGAAAACGAAATTATTCGTAGTGGTATCAAGCAAAATTGAAACAATTCTTAGTGGTATCAAAAAAAATTGAAACAATTCTTAGTGGTATTAAAAAAAATTGAAACAATTCTTAGAGGTATCAAAAGAATTGAAACAATTCTTAGTGGTATCAAAAAAAATTGAAACAATTCTTAGTGGTATCAAAAAAAATTGAAAAGATTCTTAGAGGTATCAAAAAGAATTGAAACAATTCTTAGAGGTATCAAAAAAAATTGAAACAATTCTTAGTGGTATAAAAAAAAAATTGAAACAATTCTTTAAATCATTAAACAAACCAAGAAACATTTTTTATTTACAACTTAAAATTCCTCCACTTGCTCGAAGAAGAAAATTGATCTTTAATTATTGCGAATTCTTTTCCGTTGTTTCTTGAGATCTTATTTTCAAAGCTGTAGACATTTACCTATTTAATTTTGTGCAAATATCGAATTTCCCAGCTAATAAGACGCATTTTTTCGTGAAAAATATTTGACAATACAGGATGTCCCTAAAGTCTGGACACATAGGCAAAATGCATATTTTCAATATAAAAATCACACTGTTGATAAAAATATAGTTAGTTATAAATAGTGATATTTCCTATGTGTCCAGACTTTAGGGACACCATGTAGGTCGAAAATGTGATAATTATTTGTACCATGAAGAAAAATGGCACTGGAGAGTCGGTGACTTCGGTCTTGCTAGTACGGTAAGCCATTCCTCACATATTTTCCGGAAAGTACCTAGCTAATTTTAGGGTGCGTCTTAGCACTTGTAGCGTCTTATCAGCCGGGAAATACGGTATATATTTCGTGATAGCAAATTTTCATCAATCATGCTTTAATGGTCGTTTTTTTTGTTCAAATATTTGGTCTTTTTATTTTCTTCTTAGCGCCATAGACTGGGAGTTCTTTACAATTGGCGAAGAAAAATATTTAGTTGTGTCAAATGCACAGAATTCGGCGGATCCCGAGGAACATGACAGTGTGATCTATCGATGGAAAGGTGTGGATCAATTCGTCCCAGTTCATCGAATGAAGTTGTTACCAACGGCCGATTTCGAGGCTTTCAAAATCGGACAGGATATTTACTTAATGTACGCAAACCCCAAATCTGATATTTCTCAAATACTAAAAGCAAAATTCATTTAAAGATTATTGAATATTGCAGCAATTCCCGATTGAGTGAAAACAGGCATCAGGGTCGCCAAAAGCTTTTCAATGAAAGTACCAAGATAGACACATAAAAAGAACCAAATTATGCAAGAAAAGTACCAAATATGAGAAATATATATATATATCATATATAACTACAACAAACACTTTATAGATAACTAGAAAAATTAATACATAACAATACATTCAATTCTTCAATAAATTTGCAAATATATAATAATGGTTGAAAGATATACTTACCAGCGATGCCAATTTAGCTCTTTGGGGGCTAGATCTAGCTCCAAAACAGCTAAATTGGCAACCCTGCTTCGTCTTAAGCTAGACACTTCACGCTCACGAAATTAACAATAATAATAATAAATGCATTTATAGAAAGCACCCTTTCATGGGAACCTCAATACTTAAGTCCCCACTGGATAAAAGCGCTTGAAAACATGTGCAATCAATTGCAGTAAAGTTATCATTGTTTTTAAATATTTTCCTATTTTATGACGATTTTGAATTAAATTAGTAAAATTAAAGAAAAGTACCCAAAAGTCAACCAAAAGAACCAAATCGCACGCAAAGTACCAAGTTCGGTACGAAAGAGCCAAATCCGGCAGCCCTGAAAGGCATAGAATCCAGAAAATCGGCAGAAATGCAAAACATAAAACTCAAGTCATTGAAAAACAGTTGCATATAAACTTTTCGAAGATATATTCGATTATAAGTGATGCCGTAAGCGGCAGTTGAAAAACAAACAACGAACAATGTTAATAAGTTGAATGAAAAAAAGATTAAAAGAAAAAGAAAACACTTTTTTTTCTGTTGTTCATTTATTTTCTAAAAATATTCCATATTTCTGTTTTATTGCCTTGTTTCATTATTAATCACCGCTACCCACAACAGATCGGTTTAAATACTGTTGCTGCTTTTAGGTTATTCATGTGTTCTGACATTTATATGTATCTATGTATCTATCTATGTATCCGGACTTCGCCCAGCCCTATCCGTTCATGAGTAGGGAAAACGTTTTTTTTGTTTCTTTTTTTAAAAATTCCAATTTGCAATTCAAGTTTATTCTAAATTGATCCCTTAGTTTGTGTCCGGCAGCCAGCGTTGCCAATCAGTTTTCTCAGAAACGGGCAATAGTGTTCCCAAAATCAGTCATCCCTGCTCGAAATCTGTTAAATTCGGACAAACAAAATTGATGACTAAAATAGCAGTGGCTAAATACTGATGGATTATTATCACAATAATTAAAATAAATAAGTGTCTAGAACTTATATCCGATATCTAAAAACAACAAAAAATATCTAAATTTAGATATTTGTTGTTGTTTTTAGATATCGGATATCAATTCTAGCCACTTTTAGCTATTTATTTTAATTATTGTGATAATAATCCATCAGCTATTAGCTATTTTAGTCATCAATTTTTTCTGTCCGAATTTGACAGATTTCGAGCAGGGATGACCAATTTTGGGATAAAAAAGGATACAATGTCCGAAATTGGACAAACCAGGCAACACTAGCGGCAGCATTCACGCTTGTTTTTTGAAAATTCAGACTTTTTTTTAGTGATCACGGCGCGAGAAATAACTTATTCATCGATCACGCCTTTTTCCAATTGTTTGATTGATCACCCCCAACACGGCATACTGCTTAAGACATTGTTCACGTGACAGTTTCTATTAAGTAACTAACCAGACCTGTTTTTTGTTGCTGTTGTTTGTTTTTTTAAATCATTAATTTATGGTTCAAACCTTACTAGTAGCATTTTCATCAAGGTAACTTAATTTTACCACCACCACTGCTTGATTTACGAGGTAGAAAGAAACATATATGAGTGGCGTTGATTCATAATTTCCCTTGGAATGCTAGTTATTTTATTCCTTTTATTAATTCGGTAATAGGAAAATGGGCCATGTTTCACAAACGGTGACCATTACATTTTCGGTGGTGTCAACCGTTGTCTATTTCTGCTACGGAGGACCAATCACGTAAAAATCTCCTGCTTTAGAAACTGGTTACTGTAGTGTGGAGAATTTTTCTTCTTTTTTTCTTTAGAAACTGGTTTCTTCTTTGCAAATATTTTTTTTTAATAAGACCAATCGCCTTTTTTAATAATATATACTTGAATATTCTTGAAAAGGGCTTTTTTTAAAGTAACAAGAAAAATGGTAGTTAAATTCGGTATGTCCGATATCCGAACAAAGATTATTTTTGAAAAATATTGATATTCTCGGATATGACTGTCTTTTCACTTAGGCTGTTCTATGCGTTTGCCACTCTTGTCGAGAGGAAATTCTTTCCTAACATCAGTGGAGGTCTGAATTTGTAGTTTATGGCTGTGTCCTCTGGTTTTACTACAGATAGATGAAGTCAGGGTATTTTGAGCAATGAACTGCAGTATCCACTATGTTGTTCCGGATTCTATAGACCTCTAGTAGGTCAGCAGGTTTTCTTCTGTATTCAAGGGTTTCTAGATTAAGTTGTTTTAATCTTTCAGTGTAGGATATATTTCCCAATCTCGGAATGATATTGGTGGCTCTCCTCTGAACTCTTTCTATGGCATCTGAGTTGTACTTCAGGTTAAGAGACCATATGCAGAATATGGGGAAGTGCCAGAGACCAGCAGTAGAAAGCTCTCCTCATCGAATTTAAATGAATGTCTTATGTAGCCGAGTGTTTTATTTGCTGTATTCACTTTATTTTGTATATGCGCAGTGAAGTTAAGTGAGTTGTCTATATAAACGCCAAGATCTTTCTCCACTGTAGTTTCCTTCAGTGTGTGTTGTGTTCCGTCATCTTTAATCATGGTGTAGTTGCTTTACAAAGACCAATCGCGTTGTTTTAATAATACAAAGACCAATCGCGTAAAAATAGTTGGGAATGAATTTATGTGGCGTAGGAACAGAAATCTACATGTTTTCTGTATCGTGTAATCTGTATTCGTGCCGTTTCGTAAGTCTAAATTAAATTCAGCAATCATTTTCGGCGTTCAATTCCCTGTGGTGCTATGGTGCGAAAATTAACGCTGAAAATGGACCAGTCGCCTTTTTCGCGAAAAGAAAAAACCGTAATTACTTGTGTAATTTAACAAAATTTTAAATTAAAAACCTTTAAATTTAGAAATGATCACAACTAAGATGAATAAACATTGTTATTAAAATTCTTTAAAATAATAAAATTTACGCGATTGGTCTTTGTATTAAAAAAAAATCTTTGCAAACAAGAAACCAGTTTCTAAAGAAAGAAAAAACAGATTTGTATGCGATTGGCCCTGCGTAGTAAAAATAGGCAATGGCTGAAATCACCGAAAATGTAATGGTCTCCGTTTACGAAACATAGCTGGAAAATGTTATGAAAATAATAAAAATCACATTGCAAGGGAGATAACTTCGTTACTTGTAAGGGAGATAATCTAAGTAGTGTAATTATTTCATAATGAGAGAAACACAAACTATTTTCATAAGACATTTTTTTTGGACCTCTTTCTTTCTTGTTGTCATGTTTCAATGTGTTTCACATTTCTCATAAATTAAAAAAAGATGACTGTTGTGTTTTCTTATGTTTTGGAATAAAGTATTTTTCTTATTAGAAACCGTCAACCAGAACTGTCAACATAGGTTTCTTCAGTTTTCAAGTTGATCCGGATGGCTGGCTATGTATGTATCACGCGTACAGGCCGTACCAATGGAGCTAGAGGGCTGAAACTTTCAACATTTACTCCTTATTATGTCTAGGAAAAATAGGTTTTTAGTGGGGAGGGGTTCAATTTACAATGTAAGTTTATGCTAAATTGGTCCCCATTTTGTGCCCGGATGCATTCATGATTGTTTTTTTCCGAAAATTCAGACATGTCTAGTGATCCAACAAAAGGCAAGATATGTAACTTATTCATTGATCACCCCACCCCCTCATTTTCCAAATTTTAATTGATCACCCTCACGCATGCTGCCAAAGGACGTTGGTTACGTGCCGATTTCTATTGTGTGACTAACCAGATCAATTCCGTATATTTGTCGGGTTACTGTCGTCATATGTTTTTAATACAATGTTTTGACTGATACATACTTTGACCAGCAGAATCACAGGACCAGGTGCTCAGGTATTGTCCTAGTAGTGAAAGCGAATCATTGTTCTAAAAATAATATCATATTGGATACTGATAAACATAAACATAAGAAAGAGACTGAATTAAATAGTATGATTGATTGGTTTGTCCTATGAACGGGTAGGGCGTAGCAGTTCGTGATATCTTTTTAGTGCAAGGGGAAATAACTTTGGAGTGGCCATCTCTCCAAGAAACTGTACTTGAATCTTTTAAAAATCATCGGAATTATTGAAACAAAACTGGTTGTTATGCAAGATACAAACAATAACTAAAATTTATTTTTGTTAATTTAATTTATTTAATGACGCTCACAAAAATATGAACAAATAAAAAATCTATACAGGCCTCCGTTTTTATTTTTGTTAGATGAATTATTATAAATCATTATTATTTAAATTTGTTATGACTACTTTTTACCTTCAACTTAAATTTTATTAGTTGTTTTTTATCGCAACTTTTACTCAGACCGATTACTCTCCGACAGTGAGCAAATAGCGTTGATCGGAAAATAAAGGACAAGCCCGGGGTGGGACTTGAACCAACACCCCTTAGCCAGAGGGAGCACCGTTCAGTCCGGTCTGCTTTACCAAAGACGCCACCGAGCCATAACTGGGTACAGAGGCTCGAAATAACCCTGTTAAACCTACTCTCCTTTCCAATCATCTGTTTACATTTCTGGTAGTTACAGTATTTAATATATTTCAACGTTTTTATTTTTGTTAGATAAAGTATTATAAATCGTTATTATTTAAATTGTTATGACTACTTTTTACCTCCATCTTAAATTTTATCAGTTGCTTTTTATCGCAACTATTGCTCAGACTGATTACCCTCCGACAGTTTTATTAGTTGCTTTTTATCTAACAAAAATAGAAACGTAAAAATATATTAAATACTGTAACTACCAGAAATGTGAACAGACGATCGGAAAGAATAGTAGGTTTAATGGTATTATTACAAGCTTCTGCTACCAGTTAAGGCTCGGTGGCGTAATTGGTAAAGCAGACCGGACCAAACGATGCTATCCTTGGCTAGTCTCACCCGAGGCTTGTTTTTATTTTCCGATCAACGCTATTTGCTCACTGCCGTAGGGTAATCAGTCTGAACAAAAAATCGATAAAAAGCAACTAATAATATTTAAGATGAAGGTAAAAAGTAGTCATAAACATTTAAATAATAATGATTTATAATACTTCATCTAACAAAAATAAAAATGGAGAAATTTATCCAAGTGTTACTTAAAAGTGTCCAGTGAAACATCGGTTAGATTTCTTATATTAGCTAGTAAGCTATTAAAAAGTTTAGGTTCTCTGATGGCTAGGCTATTTGCCATAAGGTTTTTCACTTTTGCACTGTATTTGTTGTTTTTAAGTGTTGATATGATGCAATGTTTACCTCTTCTATCAATCATTTTGATAAGAACCGGGTTTGATGTGGAATTTGATGCAATTCCTTCAATGAGTTTCCATGTATAGATAACAGCAGATGCTGTAAACGTTGCCAGTAATTTAAGTGTTTTGCATCATTTGTATACACGAAATTCATATAGGAGGGGGGCTGCGAGCACAGCGAAGAATTCTTTTAGACCACACCCTTTAGATTGCTGGAAAACGCCCTTATTGTAAAAAGTGCACTATTGAATTGATGAATATATGATGATATTTAGATATAAAGTAGTCATAAAAATGTATGATTAAAACTAAAGGTAATAAAGAAATAAGTTTTCAAGGAAGAAACGCTGTAGTCAGATATTTCAGACTTATTCATGATAGTCGTGAAAGTTTTGGTATTAAAAGAGAAATCGTGACAGGAATTGAAAAGAGGGCACCAAATTGAGTGAGCTGCAGTTACGGTGGTGATGGCACTAATCTTTGTCAGCTTTTCTCTTGAACTTTAATGTTCATATTTTCACTTGGTTGACATTCGAAGAAAAGGGTGTTAATTCTTTTCTCGAGTTCAACTTAAAAGTTTAGACCAACACTTAAAATAATTTTGGTAATTTCCTATTTTACGTAGGGGACGACGGGGCTAGTTGTATACAGGAGAAAGTTGATACACTGTCATTAGTTTCAATAAGTGATTAAATATGGCGCTCAGCTTCTCGTCGTACGCAGAGTCAACATCGGCCATATTGCGAGAGGATGGAATCCACGTCAGACACGCTCTCCAAAACTAAACAAAACGATTTGGGACATCTTGAGTAAGTATTCTGTCCTCTACGAAAAGTTTTATAGACTTTGTAGGAACCACAAGTCAATAAAACTCTCTTGATTATCTGAAACGGTTGTCTGTATGCTTGATTTGTGCGTAAAATTTGTTTTCCGAGAATTCGATTGTATGGATTGTATAAATTACGTCGGGAAATAAAATGGACGTGTCGGGGCTGGTTGTTTTCACATTTCCTCTCATAACATATGACTGGACAAAAAGCAACATGTGAAATCAAAACCCTTAAGGTATTGCGACCGTTTAGAAGGGCTAGTCCAAGAAAAATGGAACGTGGTAGCAACAAAAAACGCCACACAGCTATACTAACTGACACACATGAGAAGAAAAGTGAAATCTGCCATAGAAAGCTGGACATTAAACAGTTTCAGAAGTCTGCTGGAAATGAGAGAAAGAGAATGGCTACAAAAGATTGTTGGTGTCTTGTATGCGGTGAAAACTGGTCAAACTCTACCCCAGGGGAGAAATGGGTGTAGTGTATTAACTGTAAAGATTGGACCCATGAGGAATGTAAAGATGGAGAAGACCCTTATGACACCTCTTTGAAAGAGAGAATGTTTTAATTTTTTTGTTCAATGTTTATGATAAACATTATACACTTTTAACAGAAGAAATTGTTTTTAAGTTATTTTGTGAAGCTTCTGAATGGGTGGAAACAATAGTGAAATTCTAAGTAGCCATATGTAAGTAGTCTCCTAAGGAATTCGTTTTTAAACAAATTTGTAACAACTTACCCAATGCCATGTAAGAACATGGCCCACATATGGGGCAAGTTGTATACAGTTAACTTGGCCGATAATTTCTGTTTTATCTCGGGAATGAAGCAATGTATCATTTTTCTTTTTGATGTTTATGAAAATAAACATAATGACCTTCTCACAGCAGAAATGTATTTAAGTTACCTTTCGTATTTTTTTTTTGGAGGAGAAAAAAATAGTAGAATCGTAACAATTAGCCCCGCCCTGTCGTACATAAAATAAAAGGAACGGCTTACGAGAATTATCTCCCTTTTGCTCTGATTGTAGTTTACTTCAAGAGACTTTAGTTAATTTTAAATCCAAATGATTTTGGTTGCGTCTAGATGGAAGACATTACTATTGAGATGATCTTTAATAAAATAAGTAATATTTTATTTAATTAATTTGCACACACACACACACACACACACACACACACACACACAAGCACAACTGCAATAAAACACTGAGATAAACACTGGTGTAGACGCTCATCAAAATCGTTCCTGCGTCACGCACACACCGACACAAAAACGGATACACGGACACAAGTATGGGAGAACGGGGGTAGGTGTATACAGGGGCAAGTTGATACATTGTCATTAGTTTCAATAAGTGATGACAGATAGTGCTCAGCTTCTCGTCGTGGGCAGGCGTCAACATCGACCATATTGTGAGAGGATGGAAACCACGTCGGACAACGCTCTACAAAACTAAACAAAAGAAAGACGATTTTGGACACCTTGAGTAAATATTCTGGATTTATAGATTATAGATTTTCTAGAAACCACAGCTCAATAAAACACGATTGATTATCTGAAACGGTTGTCTTTATGCTTGATTTGTGTGTAGAATTTGTTTTCCGAGAATTTGATTGTATGGCCTAAATTACGTCGGGAAATAAAATGGTTGGGTCGGGGCTAGTTGTTACACCCTGTAAAACTTATTTTGTGAAGCTTCTGAATGGGTGGCAAAAATAGTGAAATTCTATGTAAGTAGTCTCCTAAGGAATTCGTTAATCTTTTTTTATTAGTAACAACATATAAGTTGTATATAGTATTTTTATTAAATTTGACTAGTTTTACCTTCATCCTAATTTAAGTTGCTTTTATACAACTTATTAATTCGGGCCATTTTTTTTATGGCAACGAAAAACAGAGCAATCGGAAATAAAGAGCAAACCTTCGGTGAGAATCGAACTCACACCCTCATTGCCAGAGGGAGACTAGTTTACGCCTAGCTGCTTTTACTAATACTTATCTTGAACGATAATTTCTGTTATATCTCACACTTTTGAACAAAGTAAATTAAGTCTACATTCAGAAAATGAGGATCTTTTAAAAGATATTTTTGCAAAATATCTCCAAATCCTAAAACGAGGTGGAAAGAATAAAATAAAAAAGGGAAAGTTGATTTTATTAAAATTCAGATTTCCTGGTGTGTGATCAGGAAGACTTTGAACCGTAATTTAGTTGTGGTAAATTGGAGTTAGCAGAATCAACTTCAAGTGAAGAAAGGTTCAGATAAATAGTCTAGTTTATTTGATCTCGATCTCAGTCAATGGAACAAAGCTTATATTCCAACACTTTCAAAAAATAAATCAAAATAATATTTTCCGCAAGGAAAATATTTTGCGCCAAAGACATTGAACGCTTTACATTTGAAGAGGAAATAACAATCATTTAAACATTTAACTCAACGCTATGTACATTTACTTGGTAATTAGAAGTCTAGTTTATATATATATAT
>VCCN01006905.1:179983-190008 GCA_006491835.1 Architeuthis dux
TGTGTGTGTGTGTGTGTGTGTTCCTGATTCTGATCTCAGTGGAAAACATCAACAACCACCCCTGCCAATGTTTACAGGACAAATAGGCTGTGTTACGCCGGTTCCTTGTTGACAACCAAGTCCTCTGACATCTCAGAAACAATAGTCTGTTCGCCAAATCAAGAGTAAATATTTTGGGTTTCTTTCTTCTTTTCTCTCTTCGGACGAGGAATGTGACGTTGGACACTAAAAGCCCCCACATGAACGCTGATATTTCAATTAAGGGATCAAATGTAGAAACCGGGTCCCAAAAATTGATTCAAGTCAAAAGCACAAACTTTCAGATCACACCGTAATCAAAATTTATTTTAAGTCAATCAAAACGAGGATGAAATGTAGGATCCAGATCCCTTTAACTACATAAAAGAATATTGTGAAGAAATAGTTACATATTTTCTATAGTTTTGAGAAGGGTCATTAATATACAAATAGTTGTTCGGACGATTGAACTCCTTCTTGTTATTTGTGTTGTAAACATGACGTTTCGGCCGATCCATTCTTCGGCCGTCTTCAGGTGTAAAATGCGAGTGTGATGGGTTAAACAGAAGTTATGTTTAAAGGGTGGTAACCCTTATAGCACAGGGACCAGGTGTTTCTGTTTCTTTGTCTTGTCGGGTTTAGGTTTGTTGAGAAGTGGAAGCCACATCGAATTGAAATCAGCACTTGTCTGGCTAATGCATTTAGTCCACGTTTTGATGTGTGCTGCTTGATTTTTCTCTGCTTCCAACATCGTTCTCTGTCAATAATCTGGACTTCCTCCCCAAAATAGTTACATTCTATCCTTGTTTTGATTGAATTAAATTAAATTTTGATCACGGTGTAATCTGAAAGTTTGCGCTTTTGACTTGAACAAATTTTGGGGTCCGATTGATTGATTGTTTTGTTTAACGGCACATCGACACTTGGTGGGTCATTTAGTGCCGAATTCGGTTTCTTTTTGAATACACAATTTATGCAGACGGATTATTTTGGACAAATTATAGTATGCAGGTTAGTGTAGGCACATTTTTGTAGACAGTCTGTTGTCAATTGATTGATTGATTTGTTTAGCGGCATATCAACCCTTGGTGGGTCATCTAATGCCGAAATCAGTTTAAAATCCCCAAAATAGTCTCTTGCGACTTTGGTGAAAGGTTACTTTTCCTTAACTAGAGTCTTGTGACTTTGGTGAACGGTTTTTTCTTTTTAATTAGAGTCTTGCGACTTTGGTGAAAGGTTATTTTTTTATTAGTGTCTTGCGACTTTGGTGAACGGTTATTTTTTTTATTAGAATCTTGCGACTTTGGCGAAAGGTTATTCTTTTAAATAGAGTCTTGCGACTTTGGTCAAAAGTAGATGGAAAAACAGGTGGCCCCTATTTGGAGGGGGGTCTTACCCCTCTGCAGAGTATGCAAGTCGGCGTATTCTAGGCCCCAGCCGACAGGACCGTTTGAGGTCAGATTCTATATTTGATCGCAATTAAGTTACAATTTTTGAAACTGGAATGTGATGACGACAATCGTTTATTTTCAGCAATGGAAGCTCGATAGCGTCAACAAACCAATATCCAATGTTTTTAAATTAGCGATGCTTTTCAATGCGTAAATACTCGTTGCTTTGCTATACCTAAAGCTGTGTTTCGTGTCAGTATGTTTACACAGTAATTTGAAAGGTTAATGCAAGGTAGTGTTAACAAAAATGCTTGTATTCATTTTGTATTAAACCTTGAAACAACTAAAAAGCTTAGACGAAGTTGGTTGGTGTCACCCCCCCCCCCCCCGAACCAGCTCTTTTCCCAGGATATTTTGTGATCCTTTTGTACTAATACTATTCATTATTCATCATGATTCTCCCATATTATTGAATGTGATGGCATAAGCCTACATTTACTAACAATTATATTCATTAGTTTTCAATTTTTCAGTTCTGACTTTGTGAAATAATATGAACAAAATAAGTATGGGTACCATGAAAATATTTCTATTCAATATCTTAAAAAAAACTATACAATAAAACTAGAAAGCACTCAGAGAGCGCATAACTCTGCCAAAATCATTATATGGGGCGGGGGGTAATTGTTCTATGATCCACCCCCAAATCTAATCACTTCTTCCTTATCCCTTTGCCCAGCCTTCCACAAAACTTTATTGAAATTAATTGAGAACTTTCGGAGATATTGTGTGGACAGACTGATGTTTTATTAGGAAAAAGAATTACCAATAAACTATATGAAAAATCTTTAGGCAGTCATCTTGGTGTCACCCCCTCTGATGTGTCACCCAGGGCGGGCCGCCCCCGCCAACCAGTGTACGCCACCTGTTAGACGTACATTGGTTGGCCTTGGATTTTATTTTCATTAGATTGCATAAAGTGCGTTTGGGTCATAATCCCGAATGGAGAAAATCTCAGCGCCCGGGGGCAAAGATAATATTGCCCCCCTTAAAATATTTGATTACCTATTTAGTTGTGAATTTTCTTCCTATTACGTTTTTTAGGTAGCTCAGGGTAACGCTACATTGTGACTTTTGTTCCGTGACTTTTATTCCTGTGACTTTTATTCTGGGATTCTAGTGCTCATTATCTCTTTGCACATGTCTTTGAATGAAATAAGCTCTTGTATTATTTCATTTTGATTTTGGGTGACGTCTGAGTATATGTCTGCTAAGGAGTTTTTGCTCCCCTTCGCCCCCTCTTGCTACGCACTTACGTAAAAAGAAATATCTCCAAGGATATCTTTTTTACAAAGTAACATTTTCAAATAAATAAGTGAATACCAACAGTTTTATAAAATCGATTTGAACAGAAAAAACATTTGTACAGTTATTTTCTATAGTTTTGAGAAGGGGCATTAATATTCAAATGGTTATTCGGACGATTGAACTCCTTCTTGTTATTTGTGCTGTGAGCACGACGTTTCGGCCGATCCATTCTTCGGCCTTTTTCAGGTGTAAGATCCGAGTGTGATGGATGACAGAAGTTATATTTAAAGGGGATAACCCTTATAGCACATGGCCCGGGTGTTTCTGTGTCTTTATCTTGTCGGGTTTAGGTTTGTTGAGAAGTAGAAGCCACATCGGGTTGAAATCGGCACTTGACTGGCTAATGCATTTAGTCGACATTTTGATGTGAGCTGCCTCTTTGATTTTTCTCTGCTTCCAACATCGTTCTCTGTCAATAATCTGGACTTCCCCCCAAAGAGATAAATGCTCGTCGTCCTCTCTACCGATGTGATTGGTCATAGCAGGTTCAAGTTATACATAACTTCTGTTTAACCCATCACACTCGGATTTTAAACCTGAAGAAAGCCGAAGAATGGATCGGCCAAAACGTCGTGTGTACTTGTAGTCCAATTTGTATTTTTCAATAACAATTACCTAAATGAGTTTTATCATTCAATTTCAATTGTCTTTATATGACCTTCAAGAATAAATAAACAACATTCTAAAAAGTGTTATTCCATCCTCTGTGCGTGACCCTCTCCACAAATCCTTCTTCTTCTTCTTCTTCTTCTTCTTCTTCTTCTTCTTCTTCTTCATAAATATTAATAAAAATCGTATTTCTCACGACAGATAAATTGTTCCCGTGCTTTATTTCTTTAACGACACTAGTCAGATTCCCCCTGGGAGAAATCTGTCACAAATGAAACAAAACATGTCTTGTAATGTAAAGATCGTTCAAAAAGGACACATTGGTCAACTTTAAAACAACTAATTTTTAATTATAGCTCGAAATTGAAATTCTTCCTGTACATTTAGTGACCGAATCTGTTTCCAATCGTGTGGGCTACGGCGCGTTTTCCAGGTGGGTCACATAGACTGCTCAATTATTATCAAATCTGCTATGACCGACCACATCTGGAGAGAGAACGGTGAGCATCTTTTTCGTTGGGAGGAAGTCCAGGTTATTGACAGAGAACGATGTTGGAAGCAGAGAAAAATCAAAGAGGCAGCTCACATCAAAATGTCGACTAAATGCATTAGCCAGACAAGTGTGGATTACAACCCGATGTGGCTTCCACTTCTCAACAAATCCTAACCCGACAAGACAAAGAAACAGAAACACCCGGGCAAAGCGCTATAAGGGCTACATTAAACATGACTTCTGTTTAACCCATCACACTCAGATTTTACACCTGAAAAAGGCCGAAGAATGGATTGGTCGAAACGTCGTATTTACAACACAAATAACAAGATGGAGTTCAATCGTCCGAAGAACCATTTGAATGCTCAATTATTGTTTTTTAATTTCTTGTCAGGCATCTGGCCACAACATTTTCGAGTTGTAGGGCGGTGATACCATTTTTAATAAGAATATTTCTAAAACATCAGCTTTAAGCAGTAGTGTAATGGTGTTGATGTTAAAATGTAGCCTTATCATTTGGCTCTTCAGGCAGATAGTATCACATATTTAGCTCCTTTCAATTTTAAGCTAAAGTTAATAAAACACAAGTTTGTAAATCGTCTGATTGTTGTTTGGAAATTCCTCATGAACGATGTAAACAAACTCTCGGATTTTCATGCAAGATCTCGCAGCTCTAGGTCTCATACTTTTGTCAGGAAATGCAATGTCCGACATATCCCACTGTACGAAGTATCACCGCCCTCCTCTACCAGACAAATTTGACTCCCCAGTTCAGTGTTGATGAATATTTGACTTTTGTGTTTTCTTTCAATTAGCAACTCTCACGGACTGTTGATAACAAAGCGACATGTGACAATAAAAACGCTCGAAAAAGATTGTAAACAATTCTAATATAAAAATTCCTAATGGGCCATGGCATGTCACGCCAAAAGCCACGTGGGTCACATAGCGAAAAAAGTTGGGAAACACTGGTTTCGACTTTTCTCAACATAGTTTTTGTAATACTGATCAGAAAACACGTCGATTGAAACAATCTTGACCACAATAATTTCCTACCAGTACCAGGATTTTGAATGCTGATTTTCTAGAAAGGCAGACCCTTCCCAGTTAGAAAATAGACGCAACCCAGTATTTCTTCCTTCATTTTGACTGTCACCCAGACTAATCTTAACATCCATTCCATACAGAGCCGGCCTGACGCATAAGCGACGAATAAGCGGCAGAGGCAGTGGGGGCCCCCAAATCAAATTCTGATTAGGCCCCTATAAAGTCCGGCCCTTAATGTTCTCCGTGTATAAAATGTTCTTCGAATTAAATATTTGCTTTATTTAGTTGTTATGGGAATCAACATGCAGTGCCGCATTAACTATGTTGTAAAAGTAGCACATGCTACGGGCCCCGCAATTTCAAGGGCCCCGCGCTAAATGTTTGCAAGCTATCAATTCCGATTCAGTGATTCTGCACTTGCTCTATTAATATAGTAGCACACTCCCTTCACCGTTTATGAGCGACTGGATGTTTAAGGTTCGCTATTTTAGCCAATTATCATCTTTAATTGGGTTATTAGATCAAAAGAGTAATTAATGGGCGTGTGGTATCTATACGATACGTATAGAACGCATACATACGAAAATATTTGAAACATTAATCATAGCCGCTACACAAAGATAAAAACGAAAACAAAGTAATACTAGATATTTTCTATAGTTTTGAGAAGGGTCATTAATATTCAAATGGTTCTTCGGACGATTGAACACCTTCTTGTTATTTGTGTTTAACGTTTAGACAGACAAGTGCTGATTTCAACCCGATGTGGCTTCCACTTCTCAACAAATCTAAACCCGACAAGACAAAGACACAGAAACACCCGGGCCATGCGCTATAAGGGCTACCCCCTTTAAACATAACTTCTGTTTAACCCATCATACTCGGATTTTATACCTGAAGAAGGCCGAAGAATGGATCGGCCGAAACGTCGTGTTTACAACACAAATAACAAGAACAATCGTCCGAAGAACAATTTGAATAGAAAAGTAATACTAGTAGATACAATATTTAACACATTTCTTAAATATTGTAACTAGCAGAAATATAAACAAACGATCGGAAAGAAGATTAGGTTTAAGGGTGTTATTTGGAACTTCTTCCCCCAGTTAAGTCTCTACGGCTTAATTGGTAAAGCAGGCCGGACTAAACGGTGCTTCCCCTGACTAGGGGGTGTGCGTTGGAGTCCCACCCAAGGCTTGTTCTTTATTTTCCGAACCAACGCTATTTGCTCACTGTCGGATGGTAATCGGTCTGAGCAAAAGTTGCGATAAAAATCAACTAATAGAATTAAAAAGAGAAAGGTAAAAAGTAGTCGTAAAAATGTAAAATAATAATGACAAAGTAATACTATTACTGAAATGTCAGACATATTTGACAACTGATAATACTGTTGTATAGTGGCTGAATGTCCTAGACTTCATTATAAAGGAAACTCGAAGACTTGCTTGTAAAAATATCGGGACATATTTGTATTACACAACATACATCTTTGAGAGTGAAGAATGGGAGAGAGATGATAAGGAGAACCGCCAGTCTGCCCCCAACAGGGACAGCAGTCTTCTGCCTTTCGGCTGCGCTGATGTCTGTCTCTTCTTTGAGTTTCGAGATTTCTGTTCGCTCTTCGATTAAATGTATTCTTAGTCGGGTCTGCTTTATAGGTTTCTCTAACGCTTACGTGGTGTGAATCACGGTGTGAATCACCGGTCCCATCCTGTTTTAGACACTGACAATATTTAGACAATATACCTATTTCCTGAGGTGACTGGGTTCACTTACATTTCCGCTCAGGTGTCAGTCCGGAAACACATATCATAACAATACAACAAATGTTAGTTGTCGTATTATCTGGCTGTATAGCAAATGAAAAAAATTAATTACTTTGCAAGTAAGAAATATGTGTGTTTTAATATTTATATGCATTTTCTTAATTTAGGGCCCCTTTATAACATATGCTACAGGCTCTGCACTAGTTTAATTCGGCCTGGCCAAAAATCACTTGTGTTTTTTTGGATTTATCGGATAACGTCTGTATCAGACGCAAATGGGATGGTTGATCTCAACCCTTAAAAAATAACGAAAGATTCCTTTATGGTTTTATCTTTCAATTAAACAAAACAAAAATGTCTAAAGGTTTTCTTTCCGTTAATCTATTTTTAACATCTTATTCAGGCCCGACCCTTGGGTTCCTGGCGTCTGGGCAAGCCGAACATCGGCGCCCTCTAAAGTATAATATTATCTTAAAGTCTGGTAGTATACTATACCTTTTGATACTAAATATCAATAATTTAAATTGAAATACATAAATAAATACGTTAAATGACTCATTAAAAGATCTTAATTGCTGATATTTTCTATTTTTTATTTTGAAAGTCCGACTGTTGTTACGAAATAAGTGGAATGGAAGTCACAGAGCCACGGAAAATGGGGTCCTGTTAAATTATCGTGGGTACATAGTATGTATACATATGTGTGCGTATACGTAGTTCCGTATGTATGCAATTATATATATATATGTGTGTGTATGTTTGTGTGTGTGTGTGTGTGTTTTGCACCTTTCCCAGTGCTGGGAGAACAGGTCAGGATGTTTTACCATTCCTAAGATATCAGCTGCTCGTTCTAGTCTGGCTGTCTACACTGCTGGCTGGCCATTTGAAGGACCGCCCGCTGGGCTTTAGAAATATTTGAATAGATAAGTTAATTACTACGGACATTTGCGTTTGTATATATACATTGTGTGTGTGTGTGTGTGTTTCTGGTACCCACTATGCACTGTGTGGTTGTGTGTGCGTGTGAATGTGTGGGTGACAAGAGGGTAAGCTAATAAGTGTGTGTGTGTGTGTGTGTGGATTGTAACCGGATATGAAAACATAGGATATTTTATGTAGTAGGCAGTTCATTTTGCCTGGCCCCTAGTGGTAGGCAGACGAGACGAGGTGCTCTCGTCTCGTATAGTAAAGTTGACTAATATCTGAATTTTCACTTGTTTGTTTTCTTACGAAAAACCTCAATATACAAAATGTCTACGCTGCAAACCGAAACTCATTGTCCCGCCTCTGGAGATATTAGGAAAACCAATGCATCTTACGAAGAAGGACAAATAAATATCCATTTATTTCATAAGCAGACTTCTTTTTCTGAGCTTCGTTTCCCGGCTGTTCTCTCCGACGATTGTTTGAAACACAATGAACTTTTCATTCGAGGATGCATCTGCACCCACGTACATATAACGGGAGCGCTCCGCTCCACAACAAGTCCGGAATTGAGGCCGCACTTGTGGATGCAAATACACCAACAAATACATCGACCCACCTGGTTATGCTCCACTTTCTCGACGCCCCGAGTACTTGGCGATCCGAGCGACTGTCCGCGTTGCTGGTACCTTGGCCAGCCCAGTCCAGGGGCATTAGGTCCAAACATTAAAATTAATTTAAACCAGCTGATTTTGGGAGGATAGTTGCAACATGACACCAGAAACACTATACTAGAAATCCCTTGGAATCCCAATGGAGATTCCCGAGAAATCCAACATGGCGTTCAAGATGGCCGCCTTATTTAGACAACATATTGCGATAGTCATAAAATTGCAATCAAACCTGATATGAATATGGTTTTGGGGTCTATTTATATGTTTTAGAGGTTATAATATTGATTAAACCCCATTCTGATGTGATATCTTTGTAGGATAGCGTCACAAATTTAACACGGCTCCCAAGATGGCTGCCGTATCTGGTAGTCCAAGAATTTTAGTATAAATACTATAGTCAGCTTTAAGATTAATCCTAATAAGCTGATTTCTTTCGTCAATGATAGCTATTGGTTTATAGAATAACATACTAAAAATCCCCTAAAATCCCAGCGATGCTTTTTGAGATATTTACCAAATAATTGAGATTTGATGCCCGTAGTGCGCGCCATAAATTGGAGCATCGTGACTGCAGCAACCAAACGTGTAGGATAAATTTCGGGAGATCAATTCAAATTAAAGTGTATTACAATTCAAATACATATATATTGCATTCAGACTGACAGTCTAGGAGTTGTACTCACAATATGATATACAAAGGAGTGTATGTTCTAGTACAACCAGGGGCACGCTGGTGACATCACTGCTGTGAAACCCAGCGTGGGCTTTTGAATTAGCCCCCATTGTTTTCTGTTGGGGTAGTGTTCCAAATAGTGTCTCATGCTCCCAAACATCTGTAAGACAACTGTACCTGAATTGACAGGATGTGACAACGCGTGTTGAGCCGAGCCAAGAGTGAGGGGGCTGAAGACACCCAAAGGGTGTACAGATCGCCTAAGTGATGTAAGGTGAACGATCGGGCAAAGTGTAGGCTACCATAGCTGAAGCTTGTTGTATCCCATAGTGCGTATTAATGGTATTAATGATGGACACAAAACCATCCCGAGAACTTGGATACGTTTGTCTTTACCCACGCAAAAGCGTAACTCACGTCCTTACCTGCGACGAACGTCGCCAAATCTATGAGCCAAATTCACTTCTTTTCAGACCCAATTTCACTTCAGTCAAACTCTCAAATTCTATAATTTTGTTGAAACTGTTATGGAATGTTGTATTTTGAAATTCTGTAATTTTGTCCATAATGTCATAAACAAATGTCAAAATTGTGTAAACAACGTCGCAAGTTTTGAACCGAGTCTGTTATTGTTTTGTTTTTTTGTATGATTCAATTTTTGTTATCTACTTCCGGTTGCTGCTTTCAAATGATTAACATTTCAAAATAGTTTCTATGTTTACAAAGAGCAGTTGTATGTAACATCAAAAAGGAGAAATGTTAGGAGAAACTTGTAAAACAACACGTATTCAGGAATTTTCAGAGACGATATTGTTTATTGTGATTATCACACGTATTTCTGGATTTACCGATGAGAGTGCAATTGTGTGTGCAAAGAGTACACGTTCGCGAGGGTGTGTATATGTGCAATTATATATGTGTCCTTTATTTAACTTACAGTGTATAAAAATCTTACAGTAAGATTGTGAAATTAGTGATTTCCCGAAATTAGTGATTTCCTGAAATCTCTAGGTATTTTTCGAAATACATGAACATTTCAGTAATTTCATGAAATCCCTAGTT
>VCCN01006905.1:222639-239146 GCA_006491835.1 Architeuthis dux
CCCCCCCCCCTACATTTCTTATCAACGACTTGAAAACACAGATATTTCCTATAGGAAGAGCAAAATGAGTCATGAGTTTGTTTATCAATTTGTATGCTCTAAAAAATGATAATCTCTTGATTATGCAGCGCCGGGATTGGTCGTGCCCTTACGTCATGACCACCCACCTGATGTATTAACCGTAAACCCCTTGTCAAACTCCAGGACAAAGACAGGAGCTGATTTTGTTTACCTACCGTAACAATAACAACAAGAGCAATTCTCACCCAAATTTGGGGTGTAAACTGATATGTAAAATCCTCATTCTCCTACCGTGATTTGAACTCACGACCAAGTGATCGGTAGCCGGCAGTCTTTCTGAGCTAAATTAGAAATCAACGAAAATGTATCATACATATACATATTGGCTTATTTCATTCTAATAGATTAATATAGAAAAAAAATATAATAGTTTTCCGCACAAGACAAACCCGCACAAGACAAACCAGCGCACGACAAATGTGACCACTCGTTTAGAATTTAACTGAAAATACTGAATTTTTTCTCTCCACCCCCGTGGGAGAGCCCCTTTCTCCGAGTTTATTTCCCTCCGCAGAATGTTCGCTCCCGTACAGGTACAACTCAACGACGAGACGTCACTCCCTCACATCGGCGAGAAGAAATACTACCGGCATTATCCAACAGAAACACCAACTTCTGGCATCTGTCGGAAAATATGCAAAATTTCAGTTACGAAGCAGGCGCCATCTTGTTTTTATTTTGTATTTTTATTCAGTTGAAAACAGGACGTCTTCTAACGGACGAAAATAGAAATTTAATGGAAAACAAAACAAAGCGATTATTATTTTTATGACTATTTTTTACCTTCATCTTAATTTTATTAGTTGCTTTTTATCGCAACTTTTTGTTCAGACCGCTTACCCGCCGCCAGTGAGCAAATAGCGTTGATACGGAAATAAAGAATAAGCCTCTTCGACCCCCCCCCCCCGAGGAAACACCGTTTAGCCTGGCTTGCTTTACCAATTAAGTCACGAAGACTTCAACTGGAAACAGAAGTCAAAATACCACCATTAAACCTATCCTTCATTCCGATCGTAGCTATTGTTTTTTTTACATTCTGGTAGTTACAGTATTTAATACATTTTTCAGTTTTTCTTATTTTTTATTAGATGATGTATTATAAATAATTAAAATTCTTTAAAATTTGTATGACTACTTTTTACCTTCATCGTGATTTTATTAGTTGCTTTTTATCAACGCTATTTACTCACTGCCGGAGAGTAATCGGCCCGAGCAAAAGTTGCGATAAAAAGCAACTAATAAAATTAAGAAGAAGGTAAAAAGTAGCCATAACAAATTTAAAAAAAATAATAACGATTTATAATTCTTCATCTAATAAAAATAAGAAAAACGGAATATATAACACATTTTGATTGTTATTGTTCATCGGCTTATTTTGAAATCTGAGCGCAGAACAAAAAAGAATTGTTTTGGCCAAAGAATTCACCATGAGAATAAGTTATGTGAATTCGCAATTTGCCGTAGGCGGGAATAGTGCCACTTGATTGTATGCGGTTTCACTAAAACGTTAATACCGTCTACGAAAATTGAATGAATCAGAACAAACATTTAAAAAAAAGGTTTTTTGTAAAAATGTAAATTGATTCGCGAAATTTCATAAAAATGAAAGGAAGGTTTTGTTCTGCGTTCTCAGACACATACTCATAACTAGAATCTATTATATTAGTTTACGTGTGTAAAAGAATGACGGTATTCAGTAAACTCTCGCTATAACTGACTAATTTGGGAGGATGGGGATATCGTTAAAGCCGAAAGTTCGTTATACCTCGTTCGGTAAATAAGTACTAACCTCGGTAGTTCGGGGCATTTAGCGAACATCGTTTGGTAAATAAGAAGGTAGTCCGTTATGGCGCACGTCTTCGCCGCATCTAACATCGTTCGGTAAATAAGAAGGCAGTCCGTTATGGCACATGTCTTCGCCGCATCTAACATCGTTCGGTAAATAAGTAGAAATTTCGTTACGGCTCACGTCTTTGCCGCATTTATCGAACTTCGTTCGGTAAATAATTTTTTAAAAGTTCGTTATGGTCCACGTGTTCGCCACATTTATTGAAATTAAATCCGATGTCAGTTCGGATGGATTCACGTGTTCGTTAAAGCCGAAATTCGTTATATCGAGGTTGGTTATAGCGAGGGTTTACTGTATATGAAATATATAGATACAAATTGAATTTTATATATGTAGATAATAGAGATTTGCATTGCAGTGAGCTTGGAGAATAGCGTTCTGTTTTTGTTTTTGTTTTCATTACTTTTTATATTTGTATTATTCTTCAAATTTAGCATTTGTATTACGTCATCAGAACATGGAATTCTATTTTACTACATCAGAAGACAAACACACGTCAATTGAATGAATGAAATTCTATTTTACAACGTTATTTGCGTGACAGAAGACATCTGCACATTATTATGTGTGGATGGATTATTTTACAATGGTCGGTTTTCGGTGGAACTACTTTTCAACTTCTGACTTTACCCAGTGCCTAAAACGGATCCATCAGGCCTTAAAGAGGCTGTATATGTGTGCAAAATTCACATATGGTTTCCCCTTTTGCAAAAAGAAAATGTGTGGTCTGCCTTCGCTCTCACCCCGATAATAATGATCTGATTTCCATCTATTTCTATATAATAATAGTCTGATTCGCCCAACGAAATTTGGCATGCATGCTCAATGGACCCAGGGGAACTGTTTTAAAGTAAAATATATACGACTAGTTTCTTTTAAGATTGAATGTAAAATACTCACAGATACGAAATGAAAAAACTGATAGTAAATATCTTTATTTTCTTAAATCCCGTGTCGATGTAATTGCTTCTTATCTACTCATATAATGAAAGGTGTGATTTCTTTCTGTTTCTCTGTCCGTAACGATGAACTCTTAAAGATAACAATTTTACTGGTAGTAATACCTCCAACCCACCATTTGAAACAATGGACTCTTCCACTGAAACAAGATCAGTAGATTCTTTTCTTAAGAAATCCTCCCATAGAAAATTCAAATATTCAAATAGTTCTTCGGACGATTGAACTCCTTCTTGTTATTTGTGTTGTAAACACGACGTTTCGACCGATCCATGCTTCGGCCTTCTTCAGGTGTAAAATCCGAGTGTGATGGGTTAAACAGAAGTTATGTTTAAAGGGGGTAACCATTATAGCACACGGCCCGGGTGTTTTTTTGTCAATATCTTGTCGGGTTTAAGTTTATTGAGAAAAGACATTGACACAGAAACACCCGGGCCATGTGCTATAAGGGTTACCCCCTTTAAACATAACTTTTGTTTAACCCATCACACTCGGACTTTACACCTGAAGAAGGTCGAAGAATGGATCGACCGAAACGTCGTGTTTACAACACAAACAACAAGGAGTTAAATCGTCCGAAGAACCATTTGAAGAGAAACAAATTATCTACAATTCTTCCAAAGTAAAATTGCAGGAGTAAACAGGTTTCAACAAAAACCGTGGGTGAGAGTGGGAGACAAAGAATATGGCGGGAGTACTACGCAAAATGCGGGAGACATGCCTGAGTGTGAACGGCGTTCCCTCACTATCTATATAATACTAAAATTCTCTATTTGAACAATTCACCGATAAGTAAAATGTGTCAGTATGTTTCCAAATCATCCTATATGGTGTTAAAACGTCTCTGAAATTGGTTAATTTTTTTTTAAAAACTTCCCACCGAGAGCAGACAGCCCTGCTTTCCCTCAGTCTTTTTTTTAGCACTACAACCCTGCGGGAGACATGCCTGAGTGTGAATGGCATTCCCTCACTATCTATAATACTAAAATTCTATATTTGAACAATTCACCGATAAGAAAAATTAGCCAGTATGTTTCCAAATCATCCTATATGGTGTTAAAACGTCTCTGAAATTGGTTAAATTTTTTTTAAAAACTTCCCACCGAGAGCAGACAGCCCTGCTTTCACTCGATCTTTTTTTTAGCACTACACCCCTGAGTAAAAGCAAGCTAAAAAGGAGAGAACCCAGTTCGTCTGTACCAATTTAATGGCTGTCTTTGGCATTCGAAGTGATAGAAACATTTTTTTCTAAATTTACATCTAAATCTCTCGACATTTTCAGGGTTTTTTCCCCTGTGGGTAGTGAAATTTCCACTCCATTAACTTTGAATTGGCGTAGCGTCTGTTTTTTTGTCTACAAACTCAGACTCCTTTTTGATCCCCCGGCAGGATTAGGGTTACCCGAGGCCTTTGGATGCGCCCACTTTTAAAAGGGCTTTCCTTAGAGCTGTTGTTCTCCGACCTTGAGAACTTTTAATGTCCACATTTGAAAAGGCTTCCCATCGAGCTGTTGTCGAGCTCCGACAAATAATAATAAGAAACTTATTCAATTTGTAGGATAGCAATGCTCCCTTTCTTTTCTCTTTTGGTTGGGTTGGATGAATCATCTTTTTTTTCACTCGTGAAGAACCTTTGAGAATGAAAACTCCACTTACAATTCACGCGTGTATTTCTTTTAAGATGCATAAACAAGAAAACGTCAATGTATTTGCGAAACTACTGTTGTGCGTTATTCAAATTCAAATTGATCGGTCCCAAAGCATAACATTTCTTGGGAGCACTCCTAGTTTTGTATCTAGCTATTATTTTCAAACAAGTAAAAACAATATTTTCTATAGTTTTGAGAAGGGTCAGAACTTCTAAGACAGTGTTGTTTTTCAAATGGTTCTTCGGACGATTGACCTCCATCTTGTTGTTTGTGTTGTTAACACGATGTTTCAGCCGATCTATTCTTCAGTCTTCTTCAGGTGTAATATCCCATTTTGATGGGGTAAACAGAAGATTTCAATTTCAAAGAAGGTAACCCTTATAACGTAAGATTCGAGTGTTTCTTTGGAAACAGAGAAAAATCAAAGAGGCAGCTCATATCATCATGTCGACTGAATGCATTAGTCAGACGGAGTTCAACCCAATGTGGCTTCCGCTGAACAACAGGCCCAAACCCGACAAGACAAGGACAAAGAAACACCTGAATCCTACGTTATAAGGGTTACCCTATTTGAAATTAAAAACTTCCGTTTACCCCATCACAGATATTACACATGAAGAAGGTCGAAGAATGGATCGGCCGAAACGTCGTGTTAACAACACAAACAACAAGGAGTTCAATCGTCCGAAGAACTATTTTTTTTATACTTATAAGAAATTGAATTCTCTCATTTATTTTTTATTTTTAATTAATAAAAAAATTGTTTTTCTTTTTTTTTTACACACTGACCATCTCGAATTTATCAAGGGAGGAAAAGTGCCCATCAAAATACAAGTTGCCCAAATTTTTATACTTATAAGACATATATATATATTTTTTTGGGGGTGGGGCTAAAATCTTTGGGCCATGCGCAGCTGCCCTGTTTGCACTGCCTTAAGTACGTCCCTTTTCAAGTTTATTCAATGTTCAGGGTTATAAAAGGTGATTAGAAAACTGATCGAAAAGAGATCAATTAGACAACAATCTACCCATACCCAGCATACTGCTGATGTCATGGTCAGAGGTAAACCACATGGCTTCTTACAAGGTTTTTAAGATAGCCTGGCTCTCACCCTGCCTGTCCATAGTACCACAGAGCTTTCCAAACTTTTTGCCTTGGCGACAGTTTTTAAAAATGATTTTTTTTTTGCAATACATAACTCGATTTTTTTTTAGCCAAGCCAAATATATAATGTCACCCCAGCAGATCAACTGACTCAGGAAAAGTATTTTTTAAAAGTTGCAGTGAGTGCAAAATGTATCCGATACACTTTTAACATTTTATTTTTACTTCAAGATTGACAGAATTTGAACCAAAGATTTTGGATTTGTGTTCATAATTTCTCAATATTTGTGTTGTTAACACGACGTTTCGGCCGATCCATTATTCTGCCTTCTTCAGATGTAATATCCGATTGTGATAATATCCGATTGTGATGGGGGTAAACAGAAGTTTTTAATTTCAAAGGAGGTAACCCTTATAACGTAGGATTCGATTGTTTCTTTGGAAACAGAGAAAAATCAAACAGACATCATGTCGACTGAATGCATTAGTCAGACAATTGTGGAGTTCAACCCGATGTGGCTTCCGCTGCTCAATAGGCCCAAATCCGACAAGACAAGGACATCTTGTTTCAATATCTTTTTGATTTTTGTATTTTTTAATTTTGAGTCTGAATTCTGTCAATTTTGAAGCCGTATACGGATGTTAAAATGAAATGTTTGAAATCTAACGGATACTTTTTGCACTGTATACAAAATTATATTTATTTTCGCGACACACCAAAGATTATCGGCGACAAAAGTGTCGCGAACACAGTTTGGGGAACTCTGATTTAAAGCTTTGAATTCTCATCGATGAATAGTTAAAGTGTTTGCAGTAAGGGAATATCATTTGGTGAGAAAATAAAGCCGTAGAGAAGACAGGTCTGGTTAGTCAATCAGTAGAAACCGTCACGTGACCAACGTCTTTTGGCAGCATTCTGTGTTGGGGGTGACCAATTAAAAACTTGCGAAAAAGGGTGATCAATGACTAAGTTAATTCTCACGCTTTTTTATTCGGTGGTGATCACTAAAACAGTACGAATTTTAAAAAAGGAAACAAGCGTGAACCGGACGAAAAACTAAGGGATCAATTTAGCATAACCTTACATTGTAAATTGAACCCCGAACTAAAAACGGAATTTTCAAAAAACAAAATTTTTCTAGACAAGGAGTAAATTTTCAGCCCCCTAGCTCCATTGGTGCGGTCTGTATGCGCGACACATTCATAGCCAGACAGAATCACTTAAAAGCTGAAGAAACCTATGTTGACAGTTTTGGTTGACGGTTTCTAAAAAAAACTAAAATAGAGACTCACTTTCAATCTGGGTCAGTAAAGATAGGCAGGTGGTGTCATTCGAAGGGGAAGGGGAAGGCAGCTCTTTTTGTTTCAGACCCCCACCAAGATGAGTAGGACAGGTGGAATTGTGACCCTAAAATATCTGTCCATAAATCCAGAGAAAGGTATTTCATTGGACATTTTTGTATTGGAGGTTTTTGCATTGCACATTTTTGTATTGGCCGTTGTTGCATTGGGCATTTTTGCATTGGACGTTTTGTTCATTGGGCATTTTTGCATTGGACATTTTTGTATTGGACGTTTTTGCATTGGACATTTTTGCATTAGACCTTTTGTTCATTGGACCTTTTGTTCATTGGACCTTTTTGCATTGGACGTTTTGTTCATTGGACGTTTTGACCTGTAACCAGTTATCCACCTCCTCATGAGGGGGGAGGGGATTTGGCACAACGTCATATTTAAAGTATGAGCCCCTCACCTGGACTTGTGAGTGGTTCCAGAAATTGTCCAGTTCCGTCCACACTTCTTTTTTTGGGGACGCCTCAGAGCTAAAATTTTGGTGTGGATCCAGGAATCCTTTACAATTCCGCCCCCGCATCGCAGCTCTATGTCCACACAATATCTCTAAAACTTCTGAATGAATTTCACTGAAACTTCCTGGAAGAGTAGGCCATGGAGTAAGGGGGGATTAGTTAAATTTGGGGGCGAATCCAGTAATCTTTACAGTTATCTCCTCTTTATCATAGCTATCTATGAACTGATCGTCATTCGGTTTTTAGTAAAAATGGCGTTGGCAGAGGCATGCGCTCTCTGTGTGCTTTCTAGTCAGTTTGATTCTCACATTTGTAGCCTTGTGTCAAACTAAGCTATGCTCTTTCATGACACAACTATGTCGTATCCTGTTTTGTCAAGTCCTGTCACGAGAAAATCTAACTTCTACCATTCCGAGGATGGGAGATATATCATACACTGACAGATTAAAACAACTTAATCTAGAGACCCTTGAATACAGAAGAAAACGTGCTGACCTACTTGAGCAGTGATTCCCAACGTGGGGCAATTTGATTATAAAGGGGGGCAATTTATAAATGAGGTATTAAGAACAAATTTCTCTGAATTTGTTAATACCAATGGGCAGGAAATCCTACTATCGCAAAATAAGTAGTGTATTTAATAATTTCAATGACAATTTGTCTTGGTTTACGAAATAAAGCAAAAAATCAAAGAAACTTACCAAATGTTTCTACAGCATACATCGCACAAATTTGCACCAATTAGAGGAGATAGAAACAGTTCTGGAAAAAGATAACAAATATGTCAAAGGCATGCCACTGAGTAATAATACTGTTAGCAACAGAATAGATGTGATGAATAAATATGTTGAAACACAAATTGTTTAAAAGCTGAAATCAAGAAAATTCTCTTGTTTTTCACAGAGAGAATTTAGTTTCCAAAATCTGAATTCAGTTATAAAATGTATCAATACTATCAAAGCTAATGCCAAATGTGTCTCTTCAGACAATTTTGTGAAGATTAAAATGCAGCCCATGTAAGACTATTACTTCACACTGAGGTAAGGTGGCTGTCAAGGGGAATTGCTTGAAAAGATTCATGGAACTATTTGATATTCTTAGTGACTACTTAAGTTGCAAACCTGAAATGAAACACCTGCTAACAGTTGATGGTAAAGCATTTGTGAGTTATTTACCAGATATTTTTGTAAAACTGAATATGTTAAATAAGCAACTGCAAGGAACAAATAAGACTCTTGGAATAAGAATATTTGGCTTCATTACATTTATAGAATTATGTCAAAAGAATGTTTCTGCCAAAGATTTTGCCCAGTTTCATTGACTAAAAAGTGTGAGGTAACCTTTGATTTCAAAGACAGATTTTCTGATTTGAAAGAAATTGATTTTCCATCTTGGGTAACTCAGCCAATGCTAGTGGATATATCTGATGTGGCTATGCAGTATCAAGAAGAACTTGAATTTTCTTATCTTGAGGTGAGCTTGATTTGTATTTATGATTTATAATAATTAAAGAAATTAATTTAAAAAAGTTCTTTTTATATGTAGTATTTCACTTCTATATTATATTTTTCAGAACTTTATTCGTTTTTATGTCAAAGAGGGCATCAAGATTCTTGAGGTGCTGAGGTGGGGCATGGCCCCAAAAAGGTTGGCAACCACTGTACTAGAGTCTTAGAATCCGGAACAACATACATAGAGAGGATACTGACATTCAATGCTCAAAATGCCCTGAAGAAAATGCTGACTTCATTTATCTGCAGTAATACCAGAGGACACAGCCATAAACTACAAATTCTGACCTCCACTGGTGTTAAAAAATATTTCTTCTCGACAAGAGTAGCAAACGCACGGAACAGCCTAAGTGAAAGCCTAAGTGAAAAGACGGTCACATCCGAGAATATCAATATTTTAAAGAATAATCTTTATTCTTATATCGGACATACCACATTTAACTACCATTTTTCTTATTAGTTTAAACCCAGCCCAACTACACTGAAGCTAGCTTAATGACGCAATTAACTGCTGTCGAAAAAGTCTATTTTCAAAACGTCTGGTTTTCAGGTTATTAGCCTTCGTGCAAAAAACTCTGGTGGTGATAAGGTAATTATGTGTCTCAACAACTCTACTGCACATTGACTTGACGTGAATGTTAAAATAAACTTCTAAACAATGCTTATAATAATATTTCTTTTCCATTTTTCAAAGAGTTGACACCGTCGTGTATCAGAACCTGTCACCTCTCTAGTCTGGTTCTATAGTGACGACAGGTATTTTTCTCTGGCCTTGACATCAATGAAGTCCAACTCGGGGAGGGGGCGTGATTGGATTTACAATGGCGACCGTAACAACATTCCTCATCCGTTCAGCAACTTTGGACAACGTACAGTCAGTGTTGCCAACTCAAAAATTATTTTCGCGTTAGTTTGACTGCCAAAAAGCGCTAACATTTTTAAAATAGCCAAAAATAGCCAAAGACCACCAAAAAGACGTTAAAAATGGTCAAAAATATCCAGAAAATGGGCAAAATGTTTTAGGCGCAAACGCGTTAATTTAGCGCTTTTTGCACCGCCAAAACAAGAAACGCGCTGAATCTAGCGCGAAACGCGCTGAATCTAGCAACACTGCGTATAGTGATTTACAGAAGAAATGGCTAGGCGGAACTTGAGACGGACGTTGTACTTAATCATAAATTAACTATCAAAATTCATTATATCAATTGTGTAATTAGACTCCGCCCCCTTTTCCTGCTCAAAATCCTTGATCCGCTCCATAGGTTCAATATTTTTTAGATCATTTCTATGTCCACCGCGCATGTGCAGAAACGAAAGTGCGCATGTCAACATTTCCTCCTAAAATTAACATTAATAATATAAATCGCCGTGTGTGTTTACAACTCTCAAAAGCAAAGCAATTCACCTTTGACCTTTTATTTTAGCGTCCCTGTGTGAAATGAAAAGCCTGGCAGCTGAACAAAGGTCAAATCATTTGGGTAACAAAGTGTGTTGAGAGAAAGAAGTTATTTGAGAGAAAGAAAATGGTGCTAGCAAACATCAGTGTTGCCAATTTAAATGTTTTTCATCTAAATCTAGATGTATTTGGTTGCGTCTAGATGTCACAAATTGCTATTCAGATGATTTTTTAAATACATTAAGTAATATTTTTATTTAATTTGTAGTAATAAAATAAGTAATATATTAATAAAATAAATGTTGGAGATTGAAGTCGCATTTAATTTATTAATAATATGTAATATATTTCTTAGATTTTAGATATATATCTGGTGGGTGTAGATATTTCTAGATGTTTTAGATGTTTTTTTACTCAATTTTAGATGTAATCTTGAAATAAAGTTGTAAAGCGTTTGGACCCATCCCGGTCCACGTGGCATTTGTCTCAGCGACAGGAATTTGGGATTCTCCCCTCTCAAGTCTCTAGTCACGGGGACATGGGATCCCCATACCTCATACTGAATTCGGCACTAAATGACCCACCAAGGGTCGATGGGCCGTTAAATAAAACAATCAATAAATCATCATCACTAAAACCTGATTGAAAATCAGTTGATATAATGCTACGATGCAGGGGGGGGGGTGACTGTGAACAAATCCCGTATAACTGATTCTTCCTTATCGCCCGTGGTCCACCCTTCCACAACATTCATGGAGAACTTTTGGAGATACTGCCTAAATATATCTGAGGAGTTGCAAGAAAAATGAATCATGCTGTCATTTTTGGCAAAGCATGAAACCAAAACTGTCAACCTAGGTTTCTTCAGTTTTTAAGTTGGTCTGGCAGGCTGGTTGGTTGGCTAGCTGGCTGTGTATTTATCACGCGTGCAGACCGCACCAATGAAACTAGAGGGCTGAAGATTTCAACATTTATTCCTTATTATGTCTAGAAAAAAAAGGTTTGGGGATTTTTTTAACCATATGTTGCGGGGTTTTAACTATATGGTGCGGGGTTCAATTTACAATGTAAACCTTTTCTAAATTGGTCCCTTGGTTTGTGTCCGGTGGTGTTCACACTTGTGTTTTGAAAATTCGGACTTTTCTTTAATGATCACTACCCAACAAAAGGCGAGAGAAGTAACTTATTCATTGATCACCCCTTTTTCCCAAATTTGTTTTAAATTGATCACCCCCAACAAAAGACGTTGGTCGCGTGACGGTTTCGATTGAGTGACTAACCAGATCTTACAGTGTGTTTTTTTAATCTATTCAGAAGATCTTTCAGAGAACCGGTTCTCTGCGGACAGGATACACACGTCTGTTTACAATGAAATGACCGTTTATCAATATTTGAGTAACTATCAAACACTGAAGGAAGGGAAAACAGAGTTTGTTTGTTAAATGAGCAACAAAACCAAACAGATCTGGTCAGTGGCGTACCTAGGGTTGGTGTCACCCGGGGCGGTAACTTATGGTGTCACCCACCCCCAACTTGCTCTCTTCCCAGGATATTTAGAATTTTGGTGATATTTTTGTACTACAGGTATACGTACCTGAGAAGATACGCATAAAATCTGAGGGGAATTTTTTTTTCCTCTTTTCTTCTTCAATACATACATCAAAAGATACACGGACATATTCACCCATAATTTCAAAACTATTACCCCTAGATCCCTAATTTCATGTTGCGTTTCATTGCACTACGTAAATTGTCTCACTAACACTAAACATGTTAAAAATAAAAAAAAAGCTTCTTCATATCAAGCATTGTACTTTATCCTTTACCTCTGTTACAAAATACAAATATTCCCACTTTTCTTGACAACTCCGGTTCTCTACGGCAATTCTCTTTTCTTTGACATTGTCGATATCTTTTGGAATAAGTTACCCCTCTTGCGTTTTGTTGGGCAGTGATCACTAAAAAAGTCTGAATTTTCAAAAGAAAAACAAGCGTGAATGCCACCGATCACACAAACTAAGGCAGTGTTTCCCAACCTTTTTCGAGTCAACCCCCACTTTTGTCAATAAGATTACTAGTATTCCCCTTCCATTTATTAAGTGGCAACAAAGAATAATTTCAAATAATAACTTTATTTTGCATATAAGTAGACGGCTTCATACTAAGAATTAGTTTAACTTTATAATTCTACTGCTGTATATGTGTTACTCAAAGAAAGCAAGCGAAAATAATTAGAACACATCATTTGAAATTCTAATTTATTACAAAAAAAATATAGAATTCTGCTATCGTAACTGATATACACATCAATGTGATCTCTGTTCTTGTTTTTTTGCTACTAGTTCTTCGATTTGTGGGTCTATTAGTGATCACAGGGAAGTCAGAACGAACAAAGCGAATGCGTGCGACCAATCAGCTCCACACAGTATTTTTAAAGGTGCGCCGTCGATTTAAATCGCGAGGCAGTTAGTCAGTTAGGGCACACAGCAGCGACAGGTCAGCAGCTAGGCGTTTCACTTCTCACCCATTAAGGTGCGGGAGAGAATGGGAGGAGCAAGTCAGTACGGCCTGATTTGAACTGCTATGATCACTCTACTGGTTACTCAGCAAAACAGAATTCAATACCCCGATTGACCCGCGAACCGGCCCGGCACCGATGTTTAACAACGGAAATAAAGGGAACTCATCCTTTCCTTGAAATTACTGAATTGTGTCGTCTTTTTCTCCGTCCATGTGGGTGAGCCTTTCTCCTGTATGGACCAACTGTTTGTTTCCCTCCACAGATTCTTCTCTCCCGTAAATGTGCAACCCAGGTACGAGACCTTTCATGTCGGCAGAACATGTACAAGATGGTTATACTACACTTTCAACCGTTTTCAATTTGGTCTGAAAGAAAGTTTGGCTCTCGTAGACCTGGCGACGTTCGTGACAGGTAAAAAAAGAATGTGTAGAGCAGTGCTACTACTGCTACATACACGATGCACTACCATGCATGATATATAGGCTATTGTTTCTACATCTTTAATGACGCTTTCATTGCTCAAAATGCCCTGATGAGAAAATGCTGACTTCATCTATCTGCAGTAAAACCAGAGGACACAGCCATAAGCTACACATTCGGACCTGCACTGGTGTTAGAAAAATGTATCTTCTCGGTAAGAGTAACAAACGGATAGAACAGCCTAAGTGAAAAGACGAGAATATCAATATTTTTTAAAAATAATCTTTATTCTTATATCGGACATACCAAATTTAACTACCATTTTTCTTATTAGTTTAATCCCAGCCCGACAACACTGAAGCTGGCTTGATGACGCATTTGACATGTATTGACATGTATGTGCTTGTATACACATGCGGCATGTATGTGTGTGTATACATGCCACAAACACCGGTATTCTAAGCTATTTGTAGCCGTTATTAGCCATTTAAATGGTCATAAAATGGCTAACAATGTTTTTAGTGTCAACCTCGAAAAAGCGTCAAAAATCCATGGGCCAAACACGGAGAAGGTGGGGGGTACGGCACTTTCGTAGCCGGTGTTTTAATCGCGCGCATCTTCGTAGCTGAAATAGCTATTCCCTAGCCACTTATTATAGCCGAAACGAAACGAAACGATTAAGTCAGCTTAATCTGTCATCGCTGATTATCAAAAGTTAATAAAATTATCACCTGATGTCGCTAATACGAACATTTCCGCGTGAAATCGACCCGTGGGAAATTTAAAAATCGAATTTAAAATCGAAGTACGAATTTAAAAAAAAATAATTTTCCATTCCAAATTTCGAAGAACAATTTTTTTTCATTTGATTCCTACCCCAACTTTTATTAATTTGATAATTAATTTATTTTATTTTCACTCAATATTTAAAAAAAAAAGATTTTTCTTCATTTTAAAAAAAAAATATTGAGTGAAAAAAAATTGTTTTCACAGATCAAAAGCCTGAATTATAATTAATCGAATAAAAATGAACATTTGCTTAAAAAAAAATTATTTTACTTAATTTTCCTGTTTTTTTAAATCCCAAAGTAAAAGTTCCATCCAGATTTCCCTGGATATTATTCTAAAAAAGGTAAACATAATTAGTATCTCGAAGGATATATCTGTACAATGTGTAATAATCAACGAGAGCAGTATTATTAATAAAAGGTGGGGTAAGAATAATATGAAAAAAATTCTTATTCTCCGAAATTTGGAATGGAAAATATTTTTCTTTTTTAAATTCGTCCTTTAATATCGAAAAATTTATTAAAATCGAATAATATGCTGATTTTTACCAGATTTTAAAATTTCCCACGTGTCGATTTCACGCGGAAATGTCCGTCCATGTTCATGTTAGCGACAACAGATGAATATAATTTCATTGACAAACACCGTCTAAACTTTGATAATCAGCGACAACAGATTAAGCTGACTTTATCGTCTCGTTTCGTTTCAGCTATAAAAAGCGGCTAGGAAATAGCCATTTCTGCTATGATTCTGCGATTATCTTTACGCGCGATTAAAATGCTGGATATCTTTTGAACAGTAAAGATTTCGGGCCTAGGAAAGGCCTGCGGACTGAGTTACGACATTTTCATAGCGGGTAAGTTAATCGCAGGGATTTTCATAGCAGAAATGGCTATTTCCTAGCCACCTTTTATAGCCGAAACGATAAAACTTAGGTTCATCTAGTGTCGCTAATTTTTACAATGTTATTCAAAGCATTTGAGGGCAATAAGTAAAATAAAATTTTAAAATGTTAAAATAAAGTTGTGTAGAAATTATCACTGGAAAAAAAACATCATAAAAATTAAATCTAATTTTTTGGTTTGTTAATAAACTCAGAGATCCGAAAAAACACGTAATTTTCAATTAAAGAAAATATTAGTAAATGGTGACAGTATAAAAGTTTTTAGCGTGTCTCATAATCTTGTTTTTAGTTTAGTTATGAAAATTGGTATGTTTTATTTTTCGAAATTGTCACTTTTGAGACACCCTGTACGAGTATTTGCCTGCGTACATGTGTCCACTTGTTCTTTCCAATTTAAGATTATGACGAGGATCTTTGGATATAAAGTTGCTTGCGTCAATAAATTCTGAAGTACTTCAATGTGCATGCTTAACTTTAGATAAATTGACAGTATGAGCTAGCTAGGCAGCTAGGTAACTAAGTAGCTACATTATCGCCCATAAATAAGTACACCCCATACAACTTCTTAATAGAATATATACAGTGTCGGACATAAATGAGTACACCCCCACAACTTTTTTTTATAGAAAGTTAATTTTCTTCTAAAGCAAATATAGCAGGACTGTATTATTTCTAATGGAACATTACACAATAAAAACAGATATTATCAGGTATTATTTATAAGCAAACCCTACAGCAAACTCTACAGCAAAAATATTTTTTCATTGTGGTGTATTCATCTTTAGACGGGGACATATTCATATTTTTGGCAACAGAGTTTCAATGCTGTAGAGTTTAGTCATAAATAATACCTGATGATATCTGTTTTGATTGTGTAATGTTCTACCATAAATAATAAAATCCTGCTATATTTGGTTTAGAAGACAACTTTCTATAAAATAGTGGTAGGGGTGTTCTTATTTATGGGCTGTAGCTAGGTAGGTAGCTAACTAGATAGATAGATAGATAGATAGATAGATAGATAGATAGATAGATAGATGTTTTCTGGAGATAATCCGAAATTAAATTAAATGAGACTCGTTAGTATTTTTCCAGATAAAAGCGACGAATGACATAAGAAACTCTAACTAAAAACTCTAAAGATGTTTGATAAGTGATAAGACGTGAAGTGCCTATTTATACCAACCACAACCTCATCTGAACGTCGTACCAATTTCACCGGACAATGAAATAAAACCATGCCGACGCCCCCTTCCCATACTCACTACAAAAGTGGATACTTCGGCCATGAAAAGAAAAATGACGCCAACATAAGGGAAATAGTAAAAGAATTGTATTCAAGTTTATGCACAATGTAGTGAAGGTGGTCCCGATTGTAAAGTTTCACACCCTCGCACAACACAATGTTAAAAACGGCACAAAGAACAGAATTCATGAAAGAAAAACAGGAGTAAATAGATGAATTATATTGTTATTGATATTTTCTGCAGTTTTGAGAAGGGTCATTAACATTCAAAT
>VCCN01006905.1:295958-316480 GCA_006491835.1 Architeuthis dux
CTGTTTACCCCATCACATTCGGATATTACACCTGCAGAAGGCTGAACGTTCCGGTATATTTGTTTTAGCATAGGTTTGCAATCGGGTGAATAAAATGTTTTGACCAAAACGTTGTGTTAACAACACAAACAATAAGAAGGAGTTCAATCGTCCAAAGAATTATTTGAAAAAAATTAAAATATTGTGACAAATAAAAATTGTTAGAGGTAAATGTAATGTTTATATATATGTATATTATGTTAAATCAATAAACCTGCCGAAGCAAACTCCCAGCAGCCCCCATTCCGTTTCCGGTCCCAGAAAGCGCGGACCGGAAGTAGGAACGGGGAAGGCTCAGTTCAACAAAAAGTGAATTTTTATAAAAGTGTGAACCTTTTGGTTAGTGATTAACAATTGTTGGTTGTTTATTTGTATGTATTCAGTATATTTTTACAGAACTTAGGAACTCACATTATTTTGACAGATCACATACAGAAGTTGTGAAACACATTTTAAGTTTGGGGTGTTATGATATCTAAAGGTTATCCTGGGGTCAGACACCTGTGCGGAAATGTAAGTGAACCTAGTCACCTCAGGAAATAGGTATATTCCATCAGTGTTCAAAACAGGAAATGGGGACCGGTGATTGACGCCGTGATTGACACCCGCGTAGGCGTTAGAGAAACTATAAAGCAGACCCGAACAGAGAACGAGAGCGAACAGAAATCTCGACACTCAAAGAAGAGACAGACATCAGCGGAGCCGAAAGGCAGAAGACCGCTGTCCCTGTTGGGGACAGACTGACGGTTCTCCTTATCTCTCTCTCTCCCACTCTTCACTCTACGGCCGACAAAGATGTATGTTGTGTAATAGAAATATGTCCAGATATTTTTATAAGCAAGTCTTCGAGTTTCCTTTCTATCCAAGTCCAGGACACCACACTATACAACATACATCGATTTGGTGCATGGTGGCCTGATACGCCGACAAGACGTATTTTGAAACAGCCTGGGGAACCGAGAAAAAAAATCACATCCAGAGAAATATGCTAATAGAACCAATCAAAAGAAGAAAATGCCACGGACACACCATGTGAGAGTCCTAGAGAGAAGGAAGAAACGACGATTCACGTTCCAGAGTATAAATGAAAGAATTAATTTGAAAAAAGGACAATTAAGGTCCGTTTTGAAAACCTTTTTAAAATAATGAAAAACGAATGGAAAAAAAATTGAAAGACGTAACTGCTTGCACAATATGAAAAAAATATAGACAATATACACGAAACTCACACACAAAGAAAGAAAGAGGGGGAAGAAAAAAAGAAAGAAATGACTGACTGGACACAGAGAAGAGACATTTCGATGAGGTGGCAACATGAACATTTGTTATTCTGTTTTGATATATTTCATGCTCCTTTTGTGCTGGCTAAAACTGTAATATTGTTGTTTTTTTTAAATTGATTAGGATTGTTGAAAATGTATTAGCATGTTACTATACTGCTGTATTCGAATTTACTAGTAGCGACGTTGTGAAACTTTGCTGAGAAAACTGTTGTCAACGCACTCGCCAAAGTTCACATCCAGAATATTGTTGAATTTTGAGTTGTCAAACAAACAGGGATCAAGCAGATAGACATAGTATGACTGTGCTTTCTCTTTTAAAATCGTATCTATCTCATATTTTTACACTTCACGTCAAAAAGGTGATGTGGCTCTGGAAATACTGAGTTTGACCTTCGATTTCCATTTGTTTACATAGTGCCTTGAAATTTAATAAGGAGAGCTTACTAATTATAAATTATAGGAATTTTGAAAACAAATAGGTTAAAGTTAGAATTAAATGTGGAAAGATGATGATGAACATTCTTTTCTGTTGTTTTTTGGACTTTCTAGCATTAGACAGCGAGTTTTTATAACAATAATTTAGCCTTGTAGCGATGAGGTTTTTACCAGCGGAAGAGATCCCTAAGAGGAAAACAGCAAGGTCTACTGATTGTTTTGTATTAATTGATGGAAAATGTGCTTTTTAAAAATGTTTTTTTTATTCGTGTCTTTGTTTGGGCTCAGCATATTGAATGCTGGCCGTAATTTGATGAAAATAATTGTGGCACGAGGACTCAATGTTGTTTTCGCCCCGGTTACCGGCTGGAAGGAGTCGTTTGTAGGGGCAGGTATTAAGTCCCCGGATGTAGTAAAAATATGGGCAGGTCTAAGTCCCAAGAATTAATCATGAAACGAATTCATGCCGATGTGGTTTTGTTCATTTTCCATTGTATCATTATGTTGAAGAGGAATGCCTCTGTTATGTTTTTCAATGGGACCTTGCAATTTTCGGAATTGTCAGTTTTTGTTTTTTGGGGATAATTGTACAGTTTGTTTTATTCAATGGTATTGTGTTTTGCAAACTGTTCTTTTTATGACAGTTATAATTGTCATTTTAACTGATGAAGGTATAAAACTGTTACAGGCTTCTGTGAATTATGAATGTTATCTATAGATATGAGAACGTGAAATGATATTTTTTTCAGACTTTTTTTTTTTTTTTCTATTTTTTTCATTAATTTAATTTGCTTTTTATTAAAAAAGCAAATTAAATTAATTTACTAGTTTATGAATACAGGACAGTTAACACACAAGACGAGTGGGTGAAATGTAGATTTCGAATTTCAATGTGAAAAAAGAGAGTAAAGGAGAAGAAGCCTCCGTCCTTAAAATAAAAAAAAACAACAAAAAATTGAAAAAAGAAATGAAAAAGATTTGATTTATCACCATAGTTAGAACGTAAAGTTGTACTTTGTGTATGTGTGTGTGAAACATACGTATATTCGAGGCTTTAGTGTGTGTGAATGCCAGATTGTTATGAATGCCAGATTGTTATGAATTTGATGTCAATGATAGTAAAACAGTGAAGGGAATTTTGCGACGTATTTGACCTGAGGGGTCACTTGTCTAGAGTAACGTTTTTATGAATGAAGTTAGATTACTATATGGACTTTCACCGTAAGAATTAATCAGGTTTTGCAGTGCAGTTTTCCCTTGGCGCTCAAGTTTACATATTCAAGGTCCATGAAGACAATAATTGAAATTCGCAGAGGACTAGGATGTCCCTTGTTAGCGTTAAGAGATGTAATTGTTTCGGATAATTTTGGCTAAGGTGCCTGAAAAAAAAGAAATGATGACGAAATTCGTTGTGGGGCCAGGATGTCTTGTGAAATTAGGCAGAACCCTTAACGTGAAAAGAAAGGACCCTGGTTTGGGATATGGGGAATTAATTGAGCGCTAGGTGGAATTTTTTCAGTTTGCATATCAGAGGCGTGTACTAGACTAAAGGTATGGGGGGGGGGAGAAATCTTATAAATGAGAGTTTCTAAATTAAAGGTGATTTAAAAATATAGAGATATATACATATCGGAGTTATATGTGAATATTGAAAGATGGTATGAGGAGATAAGTTGAATTAAAAATAAAATTGTAGAAACCGATGTTAAGAGAAATAAAATAAAATCCTGAGAAAATTAAACTATTAAAGTATTAAAGTAATGCAATTAGTGAGTGATATGATGTGTTTGTTTGCTGCAGGGGCAGGATTTTTTTTCTGTGCTAATATTTTCAGTGGAATCTTTGAAAAGTTTTCGGCGTTCAGTCAAATACTGGGAGCGCAATCTCGCTTATGACTTGAAGTCATGCGTTGACAGAAGTTCAAGAGAGCCCAAAGAAATGTGGGGAGCGAATTAGCTTGTAGATTCTAGGAGAACTACCTGTCTGAGGGCATAATATGTTATTTGGTGTTGAGGCTAGCAGAGCCTAAAAGGAATAACATGGGATTTTAGGGAAAGAGGATAGCCCTGTGAGGATATGGATCATGGAAGAAAATCTAGGATTTCTTTTTAGTATGGGCACAGAGAGGGCTCTTGCGCCTTGTAGTAGCACAATTACACATATATTTAAGTTGTGGAAAAAAGAATGGTTGAGGAATAAGTTTAGAGAGATGCTGGAAAAATATCACAGTTGTATATTTTGAAAAATACGGAGAGGAGGAATGTTATGATATCTAAAGATTATCCTGGGGTAAGACACCTGTGCGGAAATGTAAGTGAACCTAGTCACCTCAGGAAATAGGTATATTCCATCAGTGTTCAAAACAGGAAATGGGGACCGGTGATTGACACCGTGATTGACACCGCGTAGGCGTTAGAGAAACTATAAAGCAGACCTGAACAGAGAACGAGAGCGAACAGAAGAAGAGACAGACATCAGCGGAGCCGAAAGGCAGAAGACCGCTGTCCCTGTTGGGGACAGACTGACGGTTCTCCTTATCTCTCTCTCCCACTCTTCACTCTCCGGCCGACAAAGATGTATGTTGTGTAATAAAAATATGTCCGCATATTTTTATAAGCAAGTCTTCGAGTTTCCTTTCTATCCAAGTCCAGGACACCCACTATACAACAGGGGTGGGGGTACGATTCTCATTCATTTTCAACATTGAAACTTGACAGGTATGGTTCACACTTTTATATGTATCTATGTTTGTTGTGTGGATGTAAAGGAATCCGACAGACTGGTAGATTTGATTAGACAATGTGGAAAAGGAAGATTGACAAAAGCGTGTTACGTCTCAAACATGTTTATTATCATGAAGATAAATCTTTATGCATTTCATGATAATTTAACATGTTTGAGACGTAACACGCTTTTCTCAATCTTCCTTTTCCACATTGTCTAATCAAATCTATCGTATGTATGTATGTATCTATCTATGTATCCGGACTTCGCCCAGCCCTAACTGTTCATAGTAGAAATTTTGCACACATACTCCCCTCAATGAGAAGGGAAAATGTTGTTTTTTTTTTGTTGAAAATTCCCCCCATAATAGGTTTTTAGTGGGGGTTCAATGTTATCTATCTATCCATCTGGATTTCGCCCAGCCCTAACCGTTCCTAGTAGAAACTTCAAATTGTGTACACCCCCCCCCGTCAATGAGTAGGGAAAATGCTTTTGTTTTGTTTTTTGATAAATTCCCCTCCAAAATAGGGTTTTAGTGAGGGGGGGTCAGTTTTCAATGTAAGCTTATGCTAAATTGGTCATTTGTTTGTGCCAGCTTGTTTTTTGAAAATAAAGATCACAGTCCAACCTTTTAATTGATTACCCCCAACACGCAGCATATATGGGTGGCGGTGATTCATGATTTCCCTTGGAATGCTACTATGTTTTGTATTATTCTTTAAATTCAGTACATAAAATTCTATTTTTACTATGTCATCATGTGGTAATCTATTTGATGATAATATAGATGAGCTGTGTTCCTTAGGTGACAAAGAACAAATAAATAAATACTCGTGGCGTATTATTATAATTAGAACATGGCACGAGTTTAAAAGTAAAAGCAAATTATTTAACCCTTTATAGGGCCCACGTAAACATATTTTAGATATCAAAACAACCTTTGTGTATGTTAAACTAGACCTAATTGCAAGATATTTTCAGTTGCAAGTTTTCTGAAATTTTGTGTTTATGGAGGCAAAACCCCCTCTGATGAAGCGATCATATATGGTGCCTCACCCAAAAAGAGATAAAAAATGAATAACATTCAATAAAATAAATAGATACAAAAAATGGATATTGACAAAAAAAATAACACCTCCAGGTTGATTTAAAAATTGTATTGTGCGGGCCAAAGACTGGCTAATTTAATGGGGGGGGGGTTGCCTCAAAACAGTTTCTGTCTTTGTTCAAGCACAAGTGTACTTTGCAAAGCTTGCAGACCATATTGGTGCGGATTATGTTGTCTTTGTGGATACAATATTTGCATGCGGCTGACAGGTCATCAGGTGATCATATATAGTCACTTGCCCCATAAATGGTTAAGCTTCATATTTTCTAAATTGGAACAGGGTAGGCCCTAGGGTTCCTGGCACCCCGGGCAAGCTGAACTTCAGCGTCCTTTAAAGTATAGGGTCATTGTCATTCCATAACAAATCACCTAATATTTATTAAGTCCCATCTTAGATTTCAGCAGGTGATACCTTTTCTAGTGAAAATTCAACCCTCAAGATTTCAGCTTGATTGAACAAATGGTTCAGAAGTTATGACAAATTGAAATTTGCTTAAATTTACATGTCACGAGCTGCAAGCATGCCTAATTGAACCCTTAGTTTGTTAGCCCGGGGGCCAGCAGGGGCTACCGTGCACCCCTCCCAACACACACACACACCATGATTCTACATTTAGGATACCAAAATGTTCCTTAAGAGTCCCCAATAAAGAAATTGCATAAACCAAAATGGCCACCAGCACACACCCCAATATATATATATATATATGTATATACCACAATCAAACATTAATTCTACGATCCATAGAATTTGGACTACAATTTTGTCTATAAAGTATACTTGACACTTCCATGTAAAATCCTGAAATACCTATAAATTATGGATTTTTGAGTTTCTCATGTCTGATACCCATGATTTAGCCTTTTAAAGTACTCAGATATGTCAAATGGGAGACGAGATATGAAATTCTGTTTTCTTTGGTGTGTGCTGGCGGCCATTTTGCTTTATGCAAATGAGGTAGTTCTTCCCAATTTTATTCTTGGGAACATCTTTATTCTGAAAGAGGGCATCCTATGGAACATTTTGGTACCCTAAATGTAGAATCATGGAGGTGGGGGTGCACGATAGCCCCTGCTGGCCCCCGGATTATGTGTCTAGCAGCATTCTCATTCTTTAGTGATCACTGCCCACCACCACTGTTTAATTTACAAGGTAAAAAGAAACATATAGGTGGTGATGATTCATAATTTCCCTTGGAATGCTAGTTTTTATACTGTTTAATGTATTCATTTTTCTATTTGTATGTGGAAAGACCTACTGTCTCAACACATGAAAGGCGTCCACTAGCACCTGGTGTCCTGGGTGACTGTCCGTGTTGCCAGTACCTAAGGCCGGCGCTGATTTGGCATAAACTTACATTGTAAATTGAACCCCACTAAAAACCTATTGAGCAAATTCGATAGTAATAAAAACAAAATCACTACAAGTGAATACGAATCATAAATTCAGTTATTTTTAAACCTTTGAACAAAATATTTAGATTTTCAATGTAAAACAAAACGTTCTCTGTTCATCTATTTATTTATTTAGAAAGTTTTGGTCATTCGATATTTCTCAATAAGTGTGAATCTTGAATTAAAGTCCGGAGAGAGAGAGAGAGAGAGAGAGAGAGGGGGGGAAGGGATAATGAAAGAAAAAAAAGGAGCAATCAAAAAAGAAAGAAAGAAAGATATATAGTAAGAAAGAAAAAGACAGAAAGTGAGAAAGCCTGAGAGGAAGAAAGGAAGGAAAAAAGAAAGCAAGAAATAAATAAATAAAGATATATAAAAAGAAAGAAAGCAAGAAAAATAGATAGAAAGAAAGCGAAGAAGGAAGGAGAAAAAGGTAAAAAGAAAAGGGTAATATTTTTTTTCTTTCTTCAGTTGCTTTTAGCCACTTTTAGCTATTTTTAGCCATCAATTATTTTTCTGTCCGAATTTGACAGACTTTGAGCAGGGTTTAGCCCTGATGTCGGATTAATATTTTTAAAAAATCATTCCTGAAATAAAGCATTTTTTTTCTGCTTTCAAGACCTTCGTTTTAGGGTAACTATAATGCTAAATTGGACCCGTTTTTCCGTCTTTCGTGCGGAAGCTCGGCTTGCATGAATTATTTCCCCCTCGTTAGGAATTTATTTTAGGAATTCTCTTATTTCTTTGTATTATTGTAGCATTGTTTGAAAAGTTGAGTACACTATTAGATAATTTTTAAATTTTATTTGAATAAATATATTATTTAAAAATCATAATATTTGTATACTTTCACTGCTTATATTATCAATGAATTGATATTTGTTGCTTTTTTTCTTATTTCGATATCCCTTCCTACCGTAAGTAGTACTAAGTAATAAAATGTGGCTAATATATCTTTTTGAGTACTAAACACTTTTAGCTATTTATTTTCATTATTATAATTATACTTTTTTTAACTAAAGTTAGCTAGAAATGAAAAAAATGCAATATTCTAGTCACTTATTTATTTTCATTATTATAATTATACTTTTTTCACCAAATTTAGTTAGAAATGAAAAATTCTAATACGTTTAGCCATTATCAGCTATTTTTTTATAGCTATAAAATAAATTCTGTCCAATTTATGTCCACTGGGGTGACCGGTTTTGTCCGCTTGGAGAAAATCATCTGTGCACCTCGCCGTCAAGTGACAGAAGCATCGGGGGACTTAGCGGTGAAGACGTCTATTTCAGTCTTCAGCGCGAGTGCAGATAGATATATTAAAGCATTACACCGTGTTCGACGGTTTTGTTTTTTTTTTTTTTTGCAAAGGGAAACTAGCAGAAACTTTTTTTTTTTAAAAACCAGGATAAACTTTTCTGAAAGAAAAAGAAGCGGCAACTTTAAAAAAAAAAAACGAAACAAAGCAAAAAGGACCCTAAAAACGGGGAGAATAATTATTATAAAAACAAATCTTTTGCCGGGAAAAAGTTTTTATTAATTAATTAATTGGAAATATGTAAGTATTTTTTAAAAATTTTTATAGAAAGATTACAAACTATAAACGTGTTAATTTTTTTTTTCTTTTTTTGCCCAAGAAATATCCTTAGGGATTCTTTTCTTAATAATATTCATTTGATTATTTTTCAGTGTGATATTTTTCTATTTATCTAAAATGTTTTATATAAAAGCAATACTTTTAAAAATATTTTGGTATACTTTATCCACACTAAATGTTCACTCAAATCCCTGGTTATTACTGCGTTAATGTCCCTTATTTGTTCAAGGAACAACTATTAGGGGACTGAGGTTGTAAAAGAATCCCTATTTATTTGATTACTTTTCAGTGTGATTTCTTTTTTTTTTTTTTTTTTTTTTTTTTTTTTTTCTCTTTTCTTTCTTATAAGATATTTCCAAGTCGAAAAAAAATGATTATTTTGACCCCTTTGTGAATAATTTATAAAGGATCCCTACTACCGCTCTGTCCCATAATAGTTGTTAAATTTTCATATACATTCTATGCACTAAATGTCCCAAATATTATGGGACAAGTGTGATTTTTATCTAAAAGTCTATATTGATTATTTCTTGGAACATTTCTAAGATTTTATATGAATTAAAAAAGAAAACTGGAAAATATTGCTTTTCTTAAAGTAAAATCACTACAGACAAATTTACTAAACACAATTCAAAAATATTTTAAATGTATTTGTTTAGGATTCCTAGATTATTCAATGGAATTTCCACCATTTTCTTCCTTTTTAGGGGAAAGAAAAAAAGGGAAACCCCAATATTTCAAAGGAAATCCCCCATTTCCCATGTTTAATTTTCACCCTTTTTAGTCCCGGAATACTTCTCAAAATATTTACTCTTCTACAATATAAGAAAACCCTTTTTATTTCTAAACCGTTTCTGTGTTTTCCTTAATCCCTAAAAATTGTCAGGACCCCTACAAAAGCAGTGTTCCCAACTCTTTTTAAAAATTTTATATCCAAAATTGAGGCCAAAAAAATCCCAAAATATCTAAGAAATTATTCAACATTGAGGCGAATGACTATCCAAAAATATCTAGATATAAGTGCTTGAACTTTACCATACTTTTTTAAAAAAATATGAATATTTAGCCAAAATAATCTAAAAATATCTGAGCCCCATTAAAAAAAAAATATATATATCTAAACTAATGTCTAAAAACAAGGATTTGAGAAAATTTTGATAGTTGGATATATCTAAAAATAAATATCGATTGTCCTAATAATCTGAGCCGCCTCTAAAAAATATCTAAATTAGCTATAAAATATCCAAGTTAGCAGCATTTTAAGGCAATGTTGCTATGGATGGCCATTACAAGAAAGGAGGAATCTTCATTGTCCCTTGTCTCCCAACAATACAAAATAGAAATTAACACCCATTGCAAATAATAAAAATTTATACTTTTTAGGGGTTTATTAATGACAATAAAAAGCCCTCCAGGTATTTAGGGTTTTGTTTTTAATTGTTGAAAAGAAAAGTAAAGTATTTAAAATGTTCAAATATTTTTTTGGCGCGATATTCTTTTTCCTGGCTTTTGTCTTATTTTTGACATAGTCGGAGGGAGGGGGGGAAAAGGTATTTTGCTACTAATCTTTAGTGCATTTAATCCATAATCCCTTACTTCCCTCTAGACTTGTTAGTTTTAAGAAAAAAATGATTTTTTCCCCCTAATCTTTTACGAAAGGGATTCTATTTATGATCCGAAACTTACGGAAGTAAGGCCTCGAAGTATGTGTTTCGTAAACTTCTGTTAAAGATGTTGGCGAGAGATTTGAAGACATGTGCTTGGGATTTATTTACTACATTAGTCTAATCTAGACTGCAGGGATTACTTTCTAGAAATTAATATAATTATAACAATAACACCGACCTCTTTCAAGAGGTTGTTGGGTGCCTTTTTCTTTTTTTAAACTAATTTAATTAGAATGTTTTACTTTAAACAATTCATGTATTCGTTTCTTAATGTCAATCTTCTGAGGGAATTTAAAATATTGTTCAGCTCATAATCTTTTTTTTTTTTTTTTTTTTTGTGTGTGTGTAACAACATTCAAGATTGTTTTTCTGTTTTAAGTGCAATTTTAAAAATCTTTTGAACCTTGAAATATTGAAACATATTTTTCACACACTCGCTCACTGGATGTTAAAACTAAAATGAGAATTAAAGAAAAACAATACATGAATGCATATTTTTATTGCTTTGAATAAATTATTTTTGTTAATATTGTGCGCCGTTTTAGCATCGGGTGAGCGAATGTGTGGAGCTTTATAATCAGGACCATCTTCCCTACATTGTGCCCTTTTTGTTTTTTGTGTTTATTGTAATTGAAGGAAAATATTTTTTTTCTTTTTTAATGGCTGGTAATGTTTTGAAATGAAATCACATTTAAATTTTGCAACTTTAAAAAGTCACTATTAGTAATGTTCTGTCTAAAGAAATCCCTTTTGTAAAACGTATTATTCAGAAAACTTAACTTATTTTCTCTCGCAAAACAAATGAGATGTTTTTGTTTCAAATGACATGCGTGACACAAACTACTGCCTTGTTTGACGTCTTCTCGTGAATGACTTATTTTTCATTTTATTTACTGATACTTTATACTCTTTACACATGTACTAGTAAAATCTGATAAAAATAAGGTTCCTTGGTGTGCAAAATTATTTGAAGGGATTTTTTTTTTGTTTGGCCTCTTTAAGAATGAGGTTGAGTCACGTTGTTCGCCTCCATTTTTAAATCCCTTTCACATCAACGTGGCGACCCGACGTCTTTTGGGCTCCACTCACCCCCTACCATCCCCTGTCTGGGGGTAATGTCGACAAATTTCGCATTCCAAATACTGAATTACCTCCCCCTAGATTTTCTAGCTCTACATTCTAATCACACTTTTGTTTTCTTTTCCCCATCTATAAAGAATGAGTTATAATTCAACATATGTGACCAGACCAATAAGACCTAAAAATTGGAAAAGGATTTTTTTCAAAAACCGGTCTTGTCTCCTTTGGATTAGAAAAGTCTTGCATCAGGAATAAAAAGAATAGCTTCTGAAATGCAATATAATTTATTTCATCTTTATATAATAAAGATGAAATAAATTATACATCTGATTAAATAGCTTCTGAAATGCAATATAATTTATTTATTATATAAAGATTAAATAAACTATATTGCATTTCAGAATCTATTTAATCAGTTGTAAGACTTTAGACTGGACACTGGAAAAATGTGATTAGAATATGACACTAGATAAAGAATGATTTTGAAGTTGACTAATTCAATTTAAATCAGATTTGCTTCTCAAATATAAAATAGCAGTTTAAATGGACAATAAACTGTTAAAATTATAAAAATTTAAAAATTAACGTTTTTATTAGCATAGTTCCGTCTTGTGTATGTCTTATGCACATGTAACGGCTGTTTAGGCCATTTTCAACATCTTGCAAGCGTTTTGTAGGCGTGCGCATTATTAAATTATTTTTGATTGGTCAAATAGTTTCAAATCGAACCAATCAAATTGAAGAGGCTTCAGTAGTTGTAATGTCCGTGCAATTCAAAAGGGTTATTAAATGCTGTGAATGCAACATTTCCCCACTCTTTAACTTATATATTCGGATCTATACCACATTCTTGGACTGAAAATAAAAGTAAGACACCCGATTAGTTTAAATGAAGACTTTATTTTTGTTGTTGGAAATAAGAGTTACTAGTAAAATAGTTGCTTTGCTACTGGTATACCTAGGGGTGGTGATCTAAAGCACTTTAGTATGAAAGACACTTGGTAGTGTGAGGGACAACAAAGCCATGTTTAATAGATACCCTCCTCAACCCTTTGCATCTCATGTCTTTATTTTTAAAGTGATTTGGGTTAAAACAAAATTGACCCCGTAGTAGTAGTTATATTACCAGCAGCCAGTGAACACTTACTCGTGTTGTGGAGCTTGCTTATCACTAGCCAATTTTGTGTTTGGGTATCTTTGCGTTATCCCCTTTCTTTCTGTTATGTGACGGACGGAAATGTTGCAAATTATAATTGCACGTTGTGCAATTTGTCTTTTGTAAAAATGATTGCTTTAATCCATGTAATTTTTGCCCGTATGTTTCTAACATTTGTGGCCAGCTTTATTGACTGGGTGAACATTGAGTTTATTCATCTTCTGTGTCTTTTCCTCTCAATGCAAACAGGTCTTCTATTTTAGCTGCAGTTTAGGATGTAAATTATGGTAGTTGAGCACAGCATACAACAGCTCAAATATCAGATATTAATGCAATAATGAAGTTAAAAGCCATTAAATTATTTATCAGAATATTGCACACCATGAATTCGTTTAGGTATGACAGAAACTGCATCTGACATGCCAAACAGTTGTTGAAATTTCTTACTGACCAAAGATTTTTGACAGATGTTTAATAAAAAAACAAATTAATGGCTTTTAACTTCATTGTGTTCGTATCTGCTCAATACGTTGTATAGTTATACTTGTTGGAGTCTTTGTATACTGTCATACAACTATCATATTTAACTCTTGAAGTCCTAAAGAGCATGAGGCCGCATGTAAACAAACATGACCAAAAATCCTAAAACGCACATGGTCGCACAAGTCTTTCTTGCAATACTGCCAATTTTCATAACAATCTGCCCATAAGTGAAGACACTAAACATTTTAATGGACTTTTCAATGGGATGTTAAGAGTTAAGACATGGAAAGTAACATGAATCGAGTTTACGACTATTCTTTGCCACAGCTTCATACAAATACTAATCAAAGGTGGCTTCTAAAAAAAATTCTCTTTATCACTTTTCTCATCCTTTTCATCTTTACTATTTTATTGTTGCTAGAAACTTGACTTGAATTTTTCCCATAAGAGCAAGTGATCCATTTTCCCTATTTTTTAACAATTCTACATAAAATATCTTCATTTTTGTCTTTAAAAGTCTGAATTTAAAAAAAAAAAAAAAAGTTTTTGTCTAGAGAACCAAAACCGGGTTAAACGTCTTCTGGGTCATTTACAGCAGAGTTTCCCAACCTGGGTGATATCGCCCACTGGTGGGCGATGAGCAACTGAACAGATTTTGGTGGGCGATATAGGATTTTGAGTATTAAGGTATTTCAACATATGCTACCCGAAAAAATATTCAAAGGAGATGTGCAAAGAACCTGTATAAGAAAGTCAGCGTTATTTGTTACCTCCCTTTGGTATTTTATACTACATCATAAAAAGTCAATTTACGAACCAGTAACAAACTTTTACCAAACATTTTTGGTATGCTTCTGAATATTTACTATACAAGAGGGCGGTGGAAAAATTTTCCATGTGAAAGTGGGCGATGACGCAAAAAAGGTTGGGAACCCCTGTTTTACAGTAAAACTTCTTGAAATTTACAATAAAATACTCAATTAAAGCCAAATTCTGCAGCAAATCTTCCATTTATTCTGAACTTTTACTGTCAGAAAAAAATGAATTTCTTGGTTCATTTTACTTGAATAGATTTAAAGACAAAACGAATACTTGCGGAAATCTGGTATTCAAGTCTAAACTATTATCGTTAGCAACTTGTGTACTACTGATTTGTGTGTGTGTGTGTGTTAAAAATTCATTAAATTTAATCCAATTGAATCTAAACCTGAAGTCTTGTAATCTATTTCTGAGTAGGGATTTCCAAATGATACAGATTGCATTTATTAATGAAGTCTGTCTTGTTGCAGTTGATCTGATTGCTTCCTTTCAATTAATCTTGGATCATGTTAATTTTCACGTAAATTGGAGGTAATGGCAATCCTTGGTCTTACGGATGTAAAATATAGTAATTGAACACAGCATACAAAGTCTCCAAAAAGTATAACTATACAACGTATTAACGTAATGAAGTTTAAAGCCATTAATTTGTTCTTTATCAGACACCCAGAATGTCAAAAAACCTCTGGATGTGCCTCAAAAAGAAATTATGATGACCGTTTAGCACAGGGATTCCCAATCCAGGGTGGGGGGGGGATAAGGTTTTCAGGTTATAATAAAATCCAGTCGAGAGATAGGGTTTCAGCCCTTCTATCTATTAAGTGACGGCTCGAAATAAGCTCCAAGTTTAGAATGATTTAAGATGTTCTTTCTTACTTAAGACCCACAAATTGAAGCACTAGTAGCAAAAAACAAGACAGATCATTGATGTGTATATCAGTTACAATGGCAGAATTTTTTTATTTTATTTTTTTAAAGATTTTTTTTGTAGTAAATTGGTATTTCAAATGTGTTGTAATTATTTTAGCTCGGTTTCTTTGAGTAACAAATACACAGCAGCGGCTATACAATTATAATGTTAAACTAATTCTTAGTATGAAGCTGTCTAATATGTATAAACTTATTTGAAATTATTCTTTGTTGCATCTTAATAACTGGAAGGGGGGATACTATTAATCTTATTGACAAGTGGGGAATGGCTCAAAGGTTGGGAACTGGAGCATGTCTGAAGAACCATTTCCGTTTTTTGGCTTTTAAATTCATTGTTAATATCTGATAAATACATTGTATAGTTATACTTCTTGCCTTTTGCTCACACCTGTCGTGGCAAAGTCATACAAGACTTCTTTAATGGAAGTGAGTCTACAAATAGGCAAGCAGGCTTTTTCGTCCCTGTTGCTTCCACCGCAGCGCTCCTACTGCTGTCTTATTTTCCTTTGCGCACCAATTATAAAATCTCGAGGAAACAAGATTTTCATACATCTTTGTTCACTGCACGCCAGTTTTAAATTGTTTACTTTCTCAGTCTTTCAATCAAAGGGGCATAACTCCGATAAAAAAAAAACAGTTATCAGCTATCTCCCTTCTACAATATGCTTCGTTGAACTACCATATTTTACATCTGTAAGACCAAGGATTACCATTGCCTCCAATTTATGTCTTGAAAAGTAACCTAAACCCAAATCTTTAAACTTCACCAGAAACTTCAGTCGTTGATGAGACAGTCTTGTAAATTATTCCTAGTGAGTTTGACTCTCACTATGTGGCATTCTTCAATTTGCTAACAATTAACATATAATTACATTGTGTTTTACACATTTCTTTGATTTTGTGGTGAAAGCAACACCTTTGTTCACTGGTTAACGAATTTTGCTACCTTTGACTTTTTTTTTATCCAAGGTTATCTTTCATGGACTCTAGCACCTGTGTTATACTAGTGTCCCAAAAAACAAACTTTCTATGAAAGAATCTCGAGTTTCTCTAAAATTTTGAACTAGTTTTTCATTTTATTTAGATAAATTTTCATAAATTGGCTGGTGTTGAAGTACCGTATTTACTCTAGTACAATTCGCCTCCCCCCTTCTCCCCACTTTTTGTAGCAGAAAATCAGTAATCCAATCTACAATATTGGACTAATTGGGTGCCTTACCTTTAATTTCAGTCCAAGAGCGTGGTATTGATCCAAATATGTTAAAGAGTGGGGAGATGTTGCATTCACAGCATTTTAAAACCCTTTTGAGTGGCATTGGACATTACAACTACTGAATCCTCTTTAAGAGATTCAATTTGATTGGTTCAATTTGAAACTGTTTGACCAATCCAAAATAATTTAATAATGCTCAGGCCTACAAAATGTTTGCGAGATGTTCATGTTATAACAGTTAAGATGTTGAAAAATGGCCTAAACAGCTGTGACATGTACTTCAGAAGACCTACACAAAGGTGGAACTGCATTCATAAAAATGTTAATTTTAAGGTTTTTTGAAGTTTTGGAATTTTAATATTTTATAATGTCTAGAACACTGAAATTGAAAATCTTTTTCATTTTCATAGTTTACATATATCATCATTATTTTTACACTCCATCATAATACCACCTCTCCAGTTTAACCCTAATTTATTTATATATGTATTATAATAAATTTCTCACATTGTTCAGTATGGTTTTACGATTAGGATTTGTAACAATATTTAAGATAATTGCTTAGATTTGGTCATTTCTCTTATCTTGTCTATTTACCTCAAACAAGATAGTTTATCAGTTGAACCTTTGTTTTTTCAGTCATCTAATTTAGAGATGACTTTGATACTCTTTTGGTATTTCTAATAATTTATCAAAAGTCTGTCCATCCATTTGTATGTACCACAAGAACTACACATAATCCCATGACATTCTGTCTGTCAAAATATAATAATTCACTTTAGATTTCTATCTAATCAATCAGTGCTACCAAAGGTTTAGGTAATTCATAAGTTCACACATTTGTATGTTTCTATATATCCAGACTTTTTTCTTTTTTACCCCCCCCCCCCCCCGTATGGTGGGGTGGGGGTCAATTTTATCTATGTATCTGGACATCGCCCAGCCCGTTCATAGTGAAACTTGTTGAAATTTTGTATTTTCAATGTAGACTTATGCTAAATTTGTCACTAGTTTGTGCCCGCTTGTTTTTGGAAAATTCAGACTTTTTAATTGATCACCCACAACATGTGAGGCAGTGATTCATAATTTTCCTTTGAATGCTAGTTAATTTATTTCTTTGTTTGACAGCCATTTACTCTGCCCATTAGGCCAAGTATTTTCGTCTAGTGGCTGTAAAAGAATTGTCATAAACTAAACAGATTGTTTTTTCTTGCACAAATGAAACTACCAATAGAGGTATATCTAAATAGTTGTCTAAACCCTCTAAGCTTTTCGGTTATTTATATTATTCAACATTGAATGCAACACATTTTCTGTCCGACACAAGATCTCTCCGTCACAGGAACATCAAATGTGCAAAGTTCTTTCTTGCCTTGTTTTACAAATATTTCAGCTGGCATGAGTTATTCTGACACCAGTATTTAACTATGTAAGTAAATAGTTCAACACCTAGCTAACAAGTTAATGACATGGTGCATTTATATTTAACTGCTAAACTGTTATAAAAAGTTGTGGTTGTTGTACAAAGTGGTGCTTCAAATATAGAAAGACTTTTGACTCTATTTCCAAATACTTGAATTATAGAGCATTCATTTTGAGATTTGGTTTACTAATATTCACAAACAGGTTATTACTTTAAACATGGTAAATTGAGGGTTACTGTTAATCCTTGTCCCGCAGATGTAAAATATAGTAGCATACAAAAGCTCCAGAAAGTATACAACATATTGATCGAATATTAATGCAATAATGAAGTTATTCCTCCCAGAAAATGACGGCATGAAAAATTGAATTCTTTCCTTGAACCCGACTACTGGCGTGCTATGTAGTGTTAAATCTGCTCTGATTAGTCATATTAGTGGTCTGTAGGGGATCCCTTAGAATCTCATTCAATCAAAATGAAGCTTACATATCCATATGGGGACACCTTTAACCTAGTACTGTCTTTTATCTATTAACTGTAAACGAAATGATGGAAATTTCAAATCTAAGTGATACATTGGGAATAATCACTGAAAATTTAGTAAGCGTACATTTAATATTAAGAGATATATAGCAATTTATTTACTGCCCCATGTATTTTTTTGGTCAGCAACAGGCTGTTAGATTAGTTTCAGGGCACAAGGCACATTGTTAGACGAAGGGAGTCGGGCACACAGGGAAATTTGTCTCTTAGGGAGGAAAGAGTTAAAGGCCATTAATTTAATAATGAAGTTAAAGGCCATTAATTTGTTCTTTATCAAACATCCAGACTGTCGAGGAAAAATCTCTGGTCGGTTTTAAAAAAAGAAATTTCAACGACTGTTTGGCACATCAGATGCAGTTTCCATCATACCTAAACGAATTCATTGTGCCAATATTCTGATAAAAGATCTAATGGCTTTTAACTTCATTATTGCATTAATATCTTATCAATATGTTGTATAGTTATACATTTGAGCTGTTGTATGCTGTGCTCAACTACCATAATTTACATCCTAAACTGCAGCTAAAATAGAAGACCTGTTTGCATCGAAAGGAAAAGACACAGAAGATGAATGAACTCGATGTTCACCCACAGCTGGCCACAAATGTTAGAAACAAATGGGAAAAGATTACATGGATTAAAGCAATCATTTTTACAAAAGACAAAATGCACAACGTGCAATTATAATTTGACGTTTCTGTCTGTTATATAACAGAAAGAAAGGGATGATGCAAAGACACACACAAAATAGGCTAGTGATAAGCAAGTTCCACTGTATGGGTAAGTGTTCACCGACTGCAGGTAATATTACTACTACTGTGGGGTCAATTTTGTTTTACCCCTAATAACTTTAAAAATAAAGACTAGTGACGCAAAGGGTGAAAAGGGTATTCTATTAAACATGGCTTTGTTGTCACTTACACTACCAAGTGTCTTTTATACTAAAGTGCTTTAGATCTCCACCCCTAGGTATACCAGTAGCAAAGAAACTACTGTATTAAGTGTTCAGCGACTGCTGGTAATATAACTACTACTGCGGGGTCAGAAAGAAATTACGATAACAGTTTGGCATGTCAGATGAACTGTTTCTTTTCTATGTTAGCGAATTCATGGTGTGTAATATTCTTTTGGCTTTTAACTTCATTATTGTTAATATCCGATCAATACGTTGTATAGTTATACTTGTGACATGGCAAGACCGGGTGGGGGCAAGTGTGAAGGGGCGCAAAGTCTACAATATATTTTTAAAAAAGTCACAATGTAGTGTTACCCTGAGCTACCTTAAAAAAAACGTAATAGGAAGAAAAGTCACAAGTTTGATTTTCTGGGTAGGTAAAAAAAATTGTTTTATAAAATAAGATTTTAATTCAATTTATATTAATTAAATGTTATAGTGTGACTTTATTTTAGGCCTATATAAGGTGGTATTTAATTCTTTGTGTTGTCATTAAGTGGGCAATGAGTCGCAAAATAAATAATCAAAACATTTGCCCCTGGGCGCTGAGAACCCATGCTACACAACTGACACTGTATGTTGTGTAGGATTACCATTTACATCTGATTTAGGACACTTAACATAACTCCAACCCACAAACAATCTTAAAAACACAATTGTAATTATTCTGTCATTATAATCACATTGGAATATACATTTATTTTTTTTCCCCACACAAAGTAAATATTTTTTTAGTTTAGCCTTGAAATATTAGTGTTGTATAATGCAAGGAATTTAATATAGACAATCAGGGTCAAAATGGGTGGGGGATTGACACTATACACAAATGTAAAAACCATAAATTATTCTTGATTTTCCACTACAAAAATTGGGGGTCGCACTATATTCGAGATTGCATTGTACTCTAGTGAATATGGTAATTGGAAAAAGCCAATTTTGCACCAGTGGTATATTTAGATGAAAGAATCTTTAAACAAAAATGTCATCAAGAAATGTTTATTTCATGGGACTTCTGTGAATTTAGTATTTGTGTACTCGATTCCTGTAGCTTTAGGTCAGGTTAAATGTTAAAATGTCTGTTTGTGTGCAATGAAAATGAGGTCATATGATCAACTGATAGAAACTTGAGCCTTGAAATCTATATATGTACTAGTCTATGACCTGTCTCTTCAATGATGGCTATCAGAAATGTACAACAGGCTATTCTATATAAGTACGGCAGATGTGGCTTTGTGTGTGTGTCTGAGGCAAGTTCAATTAGCAAGGGCTGGTCAGCTTTGAGCTAAATTAATTTGAAAAGATCATTACAATAACTGTCATCCTAGAAAAGCTCTCACAGTTCTCTCACCTCACAGTAATGTTGAGCAAACTGTTAGTAAAGTGAGTTTGATTGTCACTGGGTGCCTCCCCTGTGTAGTCTTGTGCCAGACTAAGCTAATCTAAATTATGACCTGATAAATAGTAAAGCAGCAGAACCTTAAATTCATTAACCCGATGTGTCTGTCAATGTGACCTTCAATCAAAAAGTTTTCATACAATGTGAACCCAAACTTTATATGAAAAGTGTGTGAAAAAGAAATGTGAAGAGAAAATTCTGACAGAATGGTAGATTTGTTGAACATAGCAGTGTAGTGTGAATGAGATGTGTTTTGTATGTTTGGGTGACCTGGTTTGT
>VCCN01006905.1:379241-394200 GCA_006491835.1 Architeuthis dux
GCATGTATGTGTGTGTATACATGCCACAAACACTGCTATTTTAAGTTATTTTTAGCCATTTTTAAAAGATTAATCTAGTCATTTTTAGCCATTTAAATAGTCATAAAGTGGCTAACAATGTTTTTAGTGCATTTTGACGTTTTTTACGCTTTTTCGGGGTTGATTTAGCGGGAAAACACTTTTTGAGTTGGCAGTACTGCCTGGACACCCCACCCCACAATCTTTGACCTGGCTCCGCCGCTGCCGAAGCCCAACATTCTTCTTGTGCCCATGAATAGGTATTTTGCCTGATTATACTCTTTTAGAGCAAATTTGTTTTGTAAATAAACCATTACTGTTCGATATTTTCTACCTTTTGTCTCAGTACGTTTTATTAAGTGGTAAAAAAAAAAGAAATATTTTAAATTGAAAATATGATTAATGTTACTTTTCGCGTCGTAAATTGGAAGTAATGGTCTATGGATGCGCCTCAGAAAGAAATTACGAAGAGATTTTGGCACGTCGGATGCACTGTTCGCGTCGTCGGATGCACTATTCCCGTCGTCGGATGCACTGTTTCCGTCGTCGGATGCACTGTTCCCATAGTACCTAAACGAATTCATGGTGTGCAATATTCTGATAAAGAACAAATTAATAGCTTTTAATTTCATTATTGCGTTAATATCTGATCAATACATTGTATAGTTAAACTTTTTGGAGCCTTTGTATGACTTTGGAGCCTTCGTATGATGTATTTAACTACCCTATTTTACATCTGCAAGACCAATGTATGACATTATGTTGAAATTAGTATATCGGGTTCTGGCACATGTTTTGTGTTATAATTTATTTGGGATAGAATCTTGGCAACCAGGTTAAACACCACCCAGATTAAGAACAAAGTTGTTGCCAGTTTTCCTATCAACTTTAATGGCGGCCATTTTGAAATTCAAAATGGACGACCGTGAATGTACATTTGTTGTGAGTAAGTTACTGTTCATGGATCCGTCCCAAAATGTAATCACTTCCTTCGTAGCCTATTGCCTACCCCTCCACAGAGTATCATTGAAATTCATTGAGAACCTTTGGAGATATCGCTTGGACAGACAATGGCGTATACAGAAGTGTATGGAAAAAAATGGCAAGATCTAGAGTGGGTCCCCCTTTCTATCAAATTAGGACACCATTTGCTATAGTTGGACTAAATATGTCACTTTCTCCAGAATTTGAACAATTTTCTCTTTTAGCAACTGGACTATTAATGTTGCAGTAACGGTGGCGGTGTAGACCCCGGCTTTGGGGTGGGGGCTGTCCAATCACAAAAGAGACAAACGAGAAAAATAGGAAAATAGAACAGACCAATTCCCCCAGTGTCATTGCTCGCTGAAAACTGAGCTAAATTTGGTCGCATCAAAATTCCCCCTGACCTTTTACCATTCATTCTCATCTTCTCTTCAATAAGACCGCCATTTTCAACCCTTTATCAATTTCCGGTGGAAATTCTTTCACTCCTCCTCTCTGCCATTTCCATCTGCCACTCTCCTTTCCGGTTTTGTGTACACTTTTTCTTTTCTTTCTTTCTTTCTTTCTTTCTTTCTTTCTATCTTTTTTCTTTTTCCCAGATTCTTTTTCTCATTGCTCTTTTCTACCCCCACCCCACCTTTCAAAATATCTGCCAAGGTCAGTAAATAAAAATAAAGGAGATATTATTTGTGCGAATGATTTTTAATCGTTTTTAAGGTAATTTTAACTGTGATATTTTATGTGATGAGATAATGTTGATAACAAATTTGGTTATATAATTATGTTATGTGCATTTGGTTTTATAAGTTATTATTACTTATATGAAGTTATTATTAGTTATGTGCATTATTGAATTTTGAACTTTATTTTGTAGATTGCAATTGCGTAGAAATTGCATAGAAATTGCATTGAAAATATGCATTGTTGAAATGCATTGAAATTGCAAATTGAAAAGTTATTATTAGTTATGTGCATTTGGTAATATAATACAAATTTGGTTATATAAATTTGGTTATAAAATTATAGAATATGTTATAAAATGGATAAAAAATATGATAATTTATGTGATAACATTTTATGTGATAAAATTGTGATATTTTAATTTTAATTGTGAACAAATTAATATTTTAATGTAATTTTACTTTAAAAAAATGTATATGAAGCTGGGGGGGTAGTCTGGGGGCTCCGTGTGACTCCCAGGTTGTTTAGATATTTGATTTTTGGCCCTTGTAAACGCAGTAGATTTTGATACAAAACAAAAACAACACAACACGAATCATTGCATGTTTTTCTTTAAATTAAGGTCAGCATATCAAAGTGAAAATAAAATATCAGAATCTCCCCACTCGAATTAATTAATTCTTTTTAACACAACATACAAACTGAGAAGAACTCCGTTATCTAATAGTTTTGTTCAAGAAAAATATAGATGTCAAGTATACGATATTTCCTTGATTAATTACCTAACATTTACACGTTTGTATCTATATAAGCAATTTACTTTTTCAGAGTTGCTTATCTTTGAATATACAGTTTTCAAAATTGGCCCGACCCTACCTGGCCATTGTATACTTAAAATCCTCATGAGGGCAAGCCCCTTTTTCTTGCACAATTGATATTTTGTAAATTCCAGTGGGCACGCAGGCCAAATGAGAACATTTCAAGTATTTCATAACATTGAAATATGGGGGATGGGATGACAAGTTATTCTGGAATTTTTCTCAAACGAAAATGCCGGAGAAAACAGGTTTCAACAAAAATCGTGGGAGCCAAATAATATTGCGGGAAGGTCTGCTTTTCAACAATCTGAGTGTCTGATAAAGAACAAATTAATGGCTTTTAACTTCATTATCGTGTTAATATCTAATCAATACGTTGTATAGTTATACTTTTTGGTGCCTTTGTATGACTTTCTGTAGCCTTTGGCAGGTCTGCTCTTTATTTCTTCCTCTCTTATCAAATAACAGAAACATTTCAATCAATCCATTCCAATAAATTCATCTATTCAAGAAGAATAACAAATGGAGAAACAATACCTGTGTGAAAACTATTGACGTATTTCCAGTCTGTTCACGTCCAATAATTGTGTTATGATATACTGCCACACCTGGGCGGAAGTGGAAGTGACCCGGGGACCTTAGGAAATATGCATATGCGTGGGTGGGTGTCTGAAAAGAGGATGTTGAACACACAAGCGTGGGCGTTCAAAACTGATAAAAGAAGACACAGCCGCCAGCTCAAGACGGAGAGAAACTCAGAACTCAGAACAGAGAATGGAGACAGGCAGAGGACAGTGAACGGAGACAAGCAGAGACAGCCAGAGAGGTAGACCGCCTAGGCTGGTCCCGGAAGGCACGGGACCGAGTACCCTGTTGGGAACACTCTCATTATCTCTCTCCCACTCTTCATTTTCCGGCCGACAAAATGTATCTTATGAAATAGAAATATGTATAAAAAATGCATTTTACTAACAACTTTCGAGTCTTCCTTCCTTTTGTCGAAGCTCAAGACTTTCATCCCATTCACCCCAGTATACAACAATTGTGATAATTGAATTGAAATCAAATTTATTTATTGGATGAAAACAAATGAAGAAACACTGAAATTATGTTTTCACCTTGAAAGATTCTGTGTTCAGGTTCACATCCCCAAAAGACATAATAAGGAGTAAATGTTAAAATTGTCAGCCGTCTAGTTCCATTGGTGCGGCCTATACGTGTGACACATACATATCCAGACAGAATCAATTAAAAACTGAAGAAATCTATTGTTGTATAATGCCGACAAGTGAGGGGCTGCACGTTTACGGGAACGAACATTCTGTGGAGGGAAATTCAATTGAAAATATGGGTTCGTTTTATTCCCGTTGATAGCTTCGATTTCGGGCCGGTTCGCGGATCACTTTGAGGCATTGAATTCTGCTTCAGTTAACATTCTAAAGGAGTTGTTAAATTACCGAAGGACTGGTGGTGATGGTAGCAGTCCAGAAATCAAGACGCCTAGTTTCCTCCTCCTACCCCCTCCTTCCTTCACCCTGACGGGTGAAGAGGGAAGCTCCTTGCTTGTTGACCTGTTGCTACTGGGTGTCCGACGCTAACTAACTCTAAACTGTCGCCCGATTTCAAATCGACGTCCTAAAGAATTCGGCGAAGCTGATTGGTTGGACGTATTCCCTTTGTTCTGACTTCGTCGGCCGTTTGATCTATTTTCTAGCCCCGGCAATATGATATGGCCGTTTGGTCACGTACTCCCCAAAACGTGCGAACACACGAACACACACAACCACAGTGTATTTCATTACACTATATTGAGAGTTTTGGTTAACGGTTTCTAATATATTTACATCACAATTTTGTAATATAAAACGTCATTGGACTTTGGAAAATAGTTGTGAATAGTAAAACATCTACAAATGTATAAAAACTCTTGACATATTCCACACTGTTCACGTCCAATAATTGTACTTGATTATTGAATTAAAATAAAATTTATTGGATAAAACAAATGAAGACATTAGGGGCGTAGGTTGTCTACCCCTGATTTAACCCATAGCTGGGGGAAAGATGGATTAATGCTTTCCCAAGGGCATTAGTGCGAAGTGAACACAAATTGTCCCAGCCTGAGTTTGAACCCTGGCTCACCAAGTTCATTCTCAGTGCCGTTAGCCGTTCAGCCACCCGACATCTCCAACCAACTGGCTGGGATCAATAATTAATAATAGTTTCGTCAGGCCCAAAAATGTCTGTGTACAGCGGATCCAGGAAAAGTGCCCATCAGGAAAAGTGCCCATCGGAAATGTACCCATCGGAAAGGTTCCCAACGGAAAAGTGCCAATCACAGCGAGGAAAAGTGCCCATCGCGAATTTATCAAGGGAGGAAAAGTGCCCATCAAAACATAATTTAATTAATGAATATTTGTGTTTTTTTACACGAAAATTTAATAAGCTAGACTTTTGGCACAACTTATAATTTAATTAATGTATATTTGTGTTTTTTACACGAACATTTTATAAGATTTTGACATAAGTTTTATCAGGTTTTATTCTTGGCACAAGTTAGTCAAGGTGGTCCCGATTGGATTTCTGAGTGTGAAATAAAAATAAACAATTTAACAAACAATATTAAAATGTATCTATACCCCACTGTGTAAAAAACACAAATATACGTTAATTAAATTATGTTTTGATGGGCACTTTTCCTCCCTTGATAAATTCGTGATGGGCATTTTTCCGTTGGGCACTTTTTCGGATATCGTGTACCTGTCAAGATTCAATGTTGAAAATGAGTGAGAATCGTGTGCCCCCCACTTTAAAAAAACCCCAAACATATTTCAAAAGTTTTAATGGGGTCTTTCAAAATAATGTGAGTTCTAAAAAAATAGATTTTATTTTATCAGAAATCTAAACCAATTTAATAAATCTAACACTTTTGATAACACGCGTGAGCAAGTGTACCGTGATGCACCCGTGTGGTGCACCGTCAAAATATCGTTGTGGAAACTCAGGTACGTGACGAGACTGCAGTCGTTGGTTCTTGTTTAAGTCCGCCAGGTTTTCGAAAATGGGAAGGTGGGTATCCTCCGAGGCAGCGTTGCCAGATCTATCCGATTTCGGATATTGCGTCCTTTTTTAGCCCTGATGTCCGATTAAAAAATCCGACATCCAACATTTTTAAGATTTTAAGGCACAACTCAGCGTTGCCAACTTAGATATTTTATATCTAAATTTAGATATTTTTGTTGTTTTTAGATATCGGATATTAGTTCTAGCCACTTTGGCTATTTATTTTCATTATTGTGATAATAATCTAGCTACTTTTAGCTACTTTTAGATATTTATTTTAATTATTGTGATAATAATCTTGCTACTTTTAGCCACTATTAGCTATTTATTTTAATTGTGATAATGATCTAGCCACTTTAGCTATTTATTTTAATTATTGTGATACTAATCTAGCTACTTCTAGCCACTATTAGCTGTTTTTAGCTTTCATTTTTTTCTGTCCGACATTGACAGATTTCGAGCAGGGATAATCGATTTTGTCAGATTTTGGGAAGACTATTGTCTGTTTTTGAGAAAACTGATCTGGCAACCCTGCTCCAAGGACATCCTTCTGAGCAAGCCTCACTTTGGACTATTCCTTTTCCCAGACCCCACCCTTCACAATCTGTTTAAAATAACTAGTGGATTTATGCTGGCTACGGCTTCAACCGTACCTGCTTGGACTTCACATATCACATTACTACTTACTCGGCCCGTGTTGGATAATGTCAGTATTTCTTCTTCTCGCCGATATGAGAGGGATGAGAGAGAGAAGACGCCTCGTCGTTTGGTTGTACCTTTACGGGAGCGAACATTCTGTGGAGGGAAATAAACTCCCACGTAACGGGAGAGAAAAACGATAAAATACAGTATTTTCGTTTGAAAATCTGGGTTCGCCTTATTCCCGTCGATAGCTTCGATTCCGGGCCGGTTCGCGGATCACTTTGAGGCATCGAATTCTGCTTCAGTTAAAATTCTAAACGAGTGGTCACTTTGCTGAATCACTACTAGTGATGGTAGTAATTAAAAAATCAAGGCTTCTTCCTACTCCTTACTCTCTCACCCCTAACGGGCAGAGGAGCCAAGCCCTCTCTGGTCCGACCCATCGCTCCTCGGATTCGGATCTTGACTGATTCTAAACTGCCCGCCAATCTGAAAATCACGGCAACCCTTAAAATCACGCTGGTTGGTTGAACGCCTTTTCTTTTGTTCCGACCTCGTCGGCCGCTTGACCCACTTTCATAGCCCCGGTAATATGATATGGCCCGTTGGTCACGTACGCCACAAAACGCGCGAACACATGAACACAGAGTGCATTTCATTACACCCGTTCGATATGTGAAATAGACTTAGAGGCAACAATCGCTCACTTCACCCTGCAGTATTTAAACCAGGGGTCATCAATCTTTTTGCTTCTACAGGCCAAGTCGCGTAATAAGGAGTGGACTGTAGATCAGGTAAATGCAATAAAAAGCTCGAAACATAGGAATTATCCATTTAAATACAACTAGTTATACTTTTCCTCAAATCAATAACGCGTGCTAGAAAATCATTTGAGCTCTGGAAGACGAGTGGAAGACACAGTGGCAACTGTGTGCGTTGACTGTTTGATATTGTTTGACAACTCAAAATTCAACAATATTCTGACAGTTTATAAACAGTAGGTCTTGTAGTAATACGTTTCTTACAATGCAGATTCCCAGAGCGTCGCTACGAGCAAAGTCGAATAAAAAACGAACATAATATTTAAAATCGGACTTCCAGATTGAATCCCGATTATGTACAAGAATTTACAATAACAAAAAAATGTCGGCTGATCCGGCTAAAGAATTTGCTGGCGAAAGCAAACATGATGTAATGATTTAACGTCAAGAAAATATCACATGTTAAAACTGGGCATACCGATAAATAGAGGTGAAAAAGACGAGAGCAGAAAGGAAGAGAGTGACCCGGGCCAGCTGTCTAAGGCTATGACTTGTGTCCGCGTCCCCACCACCTCCTCCACAGGGGGCACGGTCAGTCGTATCTAGAGATGCACAGCTTTTTGTTGTGATGTAAAAATACTTGAAAGATACAGTAGCAACTGTTTGCGTTGACTGATTGACATTATTTGACAAACACAAAATTCAACAATATTCTGACAGGTTATAAACAGTAGATTTTGTAGTAACACGTTTCTTGTGCAGTGCAGATTCCCAGAGCGTCGCTACGAGTAAAGTCGAATAAAAATGAACCAGTTGACTTTCTTATCAGTTCCTTTCAGCAAAAGCCACGGCACACGAACGAAGAATGAACTTCAAGCCATATCCGACCAGTACCAACTATACACACCAGTTCAACACACGAATCGCTTGCTTATATGGGGGAATATCCCAACCTCCATAACGTAACAAGGCATCCAGCCAATCTGATGCCAAACTAGTTGTGTATTTTAAAAGAATTCCAAGTGTTTATCTAATCCAGGGGTCGGCAACCTCTTTGCCTCTGTGGGCCGGATCGCATAATAACGAGTGGACTGTGGGCCAGGAAACGATATAAAAAGCTTGAAACATGGGAATTATCCATTTAAATACATATAATTATACTTTTCCTCAAATCAATGATAAACGTATGCAAGAAGATCATTAGTGTTTAACCAAGGATGCCAATTAGTAATCAAAGAACTCGTTTAAGTCTAAATTTATTTAAACCAAGGCATCTTTTGAATCCATTAAAAAGACACAAAGAATCTTTAACCCATAAGAATCCAGCGCCATTTCTAATTATGGATAGACAAATTGATACATAGTCACATGACTGCACCAGGATGTTCAGTAGATGTCACCCCATGACGCAGATATTGGTCAGTTATCCTATTATCGCTGTTTATTAAACACAAGCAGTGATAATATTAATAAAACCATTACATCGTGTAGTGTACTCTCTGTATTAACATGTATAACCCTAAAGGCCTATCAATCCTTAAGAAAAACAAAACCTGCAACGTTGTTTACACAATTTCTGACAGCATTTGGCAATATTTTTATTCTGTAATAAAACTATTTGTTTTTAATTGATTAAAAAAAAAGGAATAATGTAAAGCTGTTAACCCATAATAACTCAGACCCATTTCTACTTGAAGGAACATTATGTGGGATTATGGATAGGCAAATTGATACACAGTCACATGACTGCACCAGGATGTTCAGTAGATGACACTAGTACACTTCATGAGTTAAAATCAAGGATAACATATAATATTATATAAGAGATTGTGCAGATCAATTAAATTGTATATGACACTTAGTACACTTCATGAGTTAAAGGCAAGGATAACATGTAATATTATATAAGAGTCTGTGCAGAACAATTAAATTGTCACAGTGGGTTAAAACATAAACAGTAAGCATAGTAGCCCAATATTTGATTGCGGGCCGGTCAAAATTCCGGATGTGGCCCGCAGGTTGCCTACCTCTGATTTAACCTATAGCTGTGGGAAAGATGGATTCATGCCTTTCCGAATGGCATTAGTGCGAAGTGGACACCAACTGTCCCAGCCAGAGTTTGAACTCTGGCTCGCCAAGTTCATTCTCCGTGCCGTTAGCTGCTCGGCCAACCCACATCTCCGACCAAACTGGCTGGGATCAATAATTAATAATAGTTTTTAGTTCGGCTCACTCAGCCAAGCTTTCCTTCTTCCCCTAGACAGGTTACATAATAACAGTCGTTGAATGGAAGAGGAATGTTGAAAACATTCGATGTTTATGTAACCCAACCTTCTTATGCCTAATGCCCACTTTTGAGACTAGTCGCTAGATTGTAAACAATGGCTAGAATTGCGTAGATTTCATTTATAGCCAAATGTATAAGCTTCAAAAACCCGTACAAAGGCTCCAAAAAGTAAATATACATGTATTTAACATATTATCAATGAAAATAAAAGCAAACAGTTTTGGTTGGCAATCTTTGTAATAACGCACTGTTAGCCATAACAAAAACGTATTGACTTCCGCTGTTGTCTGTGTGGCGGAAGTAAGACAGACATAATACCTGACCTTGCGACCCAGTAATGGGTCTAGTGCCAACTTAAAAGCTTAAATCGAGCACTAGTAACTGAGTAACTCGTATCACGGGTAAATTACGTAAGTAGTGTGCCCTTACGCTGGCTACGGCTTCAGCTGTCCCTGCCTGAGCTCTACCTATCACATTACTACTTGGCCCGTTTAATATGTGAAATAGAATTAGAGGCGACACGCACCCGAAGTGACTTCACTCACTTCATCCTGCGCTATGTTACCCATAGCTGGGGTGGGGGTGAGGGAATGGATTTATGACTTTCCCAAGGGAATTAGCGCGAAGTGAACACAAATTGTCCCAGCCGGCCAGCAAGTCCATTCTTCGAGCTATCACGGTTTCAGAAGACAAAGTTCGGTAGATACCGCAGCAGGTGAACAAAGATAAATAGGGAGAAAGAACAGCTCATTCGACATTGAAGTGGTTACACAGGATCGCCCATAAATAAGTACACCCCTATCACTATTTTATAGAAATGTAATTTTCATAGCAGGAGCTTTATTATTTCTAGTGGAATAACACAATAAAAACAGATATTATCAAGTATTATGTATGACCAAACTGTACAGCATTGAAACTCTGTTGCCAAAAATATGAATATGTTGCCGTCCAAAGATGAGTACAAAACTACGAAAAGATATTTTTGGCAACAAGGTTGCAATGCTGTAGTGTTTGGTCATACATAATACCTGATAATATCCGTTTTGATTGTGTATAGCAGACAATTAACTTTCTATTAAAAAAATAAAGAAATAAGTGTGGGTTCGATTCTGCTTTGGCCTTTGTGAATCAGATCTGATGAAATGGGGAAACCTCGTTATTACTGATACAGACGCAAAGTTCGGTAGATACCGCAGCAGGTGAACAAAGATAAATAGGGAGAAAAACAGCTCATTCGACATTGAAGTGGTTATACAGTACACCCCTACCACTATTTTATAGAAATTTAATATTTCTAGTGGAACATTACACAATCAGAACGGATATTATCATGTATTATTTATGACCAAACTCTCTAGCTTTGTCAAAAATATGAATATGCTGCCGTCCAAAGATGAGTACAACACGACGAAAAATATTTTTGGCAACAGAGTTTCAATGCTGGAGAGTTTGGTCATAAATAATAACTGATAATATCCGTTTTGATTGTGTAATGTTCCACTAGAAATAATAAAATCCTGCCATGTTTGGTTTCGAAGACAATTAACTTTCTATGAAAAAGTGGTCGAGGTGTACTTATTTATGGGCGATGCTGTATGTGTACAGACAGACTTTGCAATATCTACATGGGATAATTACCTATCTGTCTATGTTGCGAAGAGTGGCCCAGGTATCTGAATTCGTTGATTACTTGCTTTAAGGTGGTGTTTCCCTGTAGACTCCTTGTGGAGCACAAGGCCGAAACCACACCACACTGGGTTATGTTGCTGCGGTTTTAGTAGCAAGTAGGGCTTTTACGGAGTGGAATTGCTAACCCTAAGCCCAACCAGTTTCTTGTTTTGGCAGTGCAAAAAGCGATACATTATCGCGTTTGCGCATAAAACATTTTGGCCGTTTTTGGCTATTTTCTGGTTATTTTTGACCATTTTTAGTGTCCTTTTGGTGGTTTTTGGCCATTTAGGGCTATAACATTTTTTTAGCGCTTTTTGGCAGTCAAACTAGCGCGAAAATATTTTTTGAGTTGACAACACTGAGCCCAACCCTCCTTCTTTAGCCGTGCTTACGACCGGCAAGAAGGCCTTTGTTATTTATCCAAAGCTGGATGGAGAAGTGGATTCATGCCAATCCCAAGGGCATTAGTACGGTTCCGTTTTCCGCCACTCGCACCGTGTAGCTGTGAGTACCCGGTGGATAATATTGTAATCAAAATAAGAAGATAACTTTCCTATTTGAATCACAATAGTATCTATTGTTATCCATTTTAATCTCTGATTTGGTAAATGTGCTGCCAGCGTGACTGGTTTACGGGAATCGCGCATATGGTGGCCAGATATCAGTTGATTTTCACTTTCGGATATCGTCGTCTTGTGTCAAGGCAAGGGAAATTGTCTCCCATGAACAGCTGCGTAAAAGCAGTTTGTCAAAAGACAGATAGAATTCGGTGTCATGGCAATTGCCACCAAAAGACAATCCCCCCGAGGACAATTTTCCCCAGGACAATTATCCCTTAGGACAATCCCCCCTGTGACATTTGCTCCCCCGGGGACATTTGCTCCCCCCGGGGACATTTGCTCCCCCCCATCTAAAAAAATCAATATCCTCCTAAAAATGAATTATATATATATATAGTTTAGCAGTCATTTCTGTGGCTTTATTACCTGTCCTAGGTAGATGTATTCATCATCAACTTCTAGAATCACCCCTTCCCAAAAAGTAGGCTTAAAGATGAACAGAACAAAGACAAAAGTAATGTTCAATGATAACCCCCCCCCAAACAAAAAGGCCATAAAGATATATGGCCTTGGGGTGGGGGGATTAATCATTGAACATTACTTTTGTCTTTGTTCTGTTCATCTTTAAGCCTACTTTTTTTACTTTTCCTATTTAGATCGGTTAACATGTTTTGTAATTCTACGGATGCTTCCGACGTCATAGAAATGTCATCGGCAAATCTTAAGTGGCTTAAGTATTCTCCATCTATGTTCATTCACATTCCCTCCCAATCAGTTTTCCGAAAGATGCGTTCAAAGCATGCTGTAAATAGTTTAGGTGATATTGTATCCCCCTGTCTTACTCCCTTTGCTATCTTTATCTTGTTTATATCTTTATGTAGTCTAATTATTGCAGTGCCATTTTCGTATATGTTTTGGATAATTTGTATGTAATTCTCATTAACGCCTTGTTCTCGCATTGAGTTGAAGACTGTCGTGTGTTCTACCGAGTCAAATGCTTTCTCATAATCTACAAAGGTCAAATAGAGTGGTTTGTTGTATTCTAAGGACGTTTCGATTAGTTGATTTATTGCATGTAGTTGATCTATTGTTGAGTAGCCGCTCCTGAAGCCTGCCTGCTCGCGTGGTTGATTTTCATCTAGGCTGCATGTCAATCTATTTGTGATTAGTTTTGTGAATAGTGTATGTATGTTAAGTAATAGTGTGGTGAGGCGGTAGTTACCAAGGTCGTGCGTATCTCCTTTCTTGTGGAGTAGGATTACTATCCCTAGACAAAAGTTTTTGGGAACCTTTCTCTCACTTAAGCATTGTGTCAATAGCTTTGCTAGTCCTTTGTGCAAGGTCTCTCCTGCATCTTCTAGAATGTCTGTCGTTATGCCATCCTCGCCTGAGGCTTTACCGAGTTTCATATTTCGTAATGTGGACACTACTTCGTCTACTGTTATGTCTGGGATATCACTAGTATCTATAGGATTATTAGGTTGTGGTATTTCTCTTTTGGAGGCGTACAAATTCTCATAGTATTCTTCCGTTACTTTTTGTCAGTTTGTCTCTATTTTCGATAATTTTGCAGTTTTTATCCTTTAGCGCAAGCATCTGTTGCTTGCCGGTGTGGTCTGCGGAACGGGCGTGTTTTAAACTCTTTCCCCTTTTGATAGTCTCTACTATCCTTTTTATGTTTTTTTCTTTTCTCGTTCTTTTATTTATTAATTTGTTAAGTTCTGCTTTTTTGTTTTCGTCCTCTTTAGTTTTTATCTCCACATTTCTTCTGTTTGATTAGTTTTAATGTTGCTTTAGAGTATATCCCTGTATTATTTGTATCGCCTACCATCTCTGCTGCTTCCTTAATTATATTTGTCAGATTATTACCCCTTCCTCTATGTAATTGTCGTTATTCCACAGTGCCTGAAATATGTTCTCTATCGCTACTCTGAATTTGCTAGTGTTCTCTATCTCTATCTTATTGGGGCATCTCTTCTTAAGAATTATTTTGTTCCTTTCAGTTTTCAAGTTCAAATTTAGTTCTGCAAGCTACCATTCTATGATCGCTTCATATGTCTACTTTGTTTATAACGGTAATGTCTTTAATGTTATTTATCTTGTCAGATATTATGAAGTCGATTTCGTTTTTGTTGTGCCATTTGGGCTTTCCTAAGTTCATTTTCGACCTTCCCGTTTTTGAAAGAATGTATTAGTTATCTTTAAACCGTATCTCCCAGAGAGATTTACTAGCATGCCACCTCTCATTTCTCTGGCATATTCCGTATATTCTTACACTAGATTATCCATCTTTTCCTCGGCCTACCTTAGCATAACATCTCACATGAGTATTGTGTTAGTCTTCTCTCTGTCCATTATCTTACTGTCGTCATAACACTCTGCAATCTCTTGGTCAGAAGTAGGCGCGTAGACCTGGATTCCCTTTAGTGTGTATCTTTTGCTTAATCTAACTGTTATCCAAGCTATTCTGTCTGATATACTGTCAAAACCAATAACGTTACCTGCGATGTTATTATTGACTAAGAATCCTACGCCACTGAATCTGTTATCCTCTCTCCCGTTATAATAGAATAGATGATTACTTACCTTAAGCTTTAGAAGGTTCCATTCATACCTACGATGTGCCAGTCGATGTTGTTCAATTCCATTTGCAGTTGGTCTAGTCTATGGTCCTCGGCTATGCTACGAACATTGTAAATGTAGATCTTCATGTTGTTTAATTTGTTTAATGTCCAAGAGTTTGTCTTGCTTGGACAGTGTCTACTCGCATTCGAGGGCACATTGCCCGCAGGCACACGGAGCAATGCGGTTGGACCTTTGTTAGGCGATGATCCAACAGGAACGCTACGATATTTGTATGGTTGTGCTGTCATATTAGATTTGGGAAGGTGGTGGCTAATTTAGCTCACCCGTTGCCATTGTTTCTGGTGAGCATTTAGGTTGGTGCCACCTTATTCGGTATATTCGGTGGGCCACTATATTACAGGTAGTATCTATAGTCCACACCATCTTAGACGGTACCCCATATATCTATAGAGCTTTCCCCATCCGCCACCTGGGGACGTACAGGGTAGCAGAGAGATCTTCCCCCCTCTAAATTTGTGTTGGTTGGCTTGAAAGGGACATCCTTTAGAGTTCTTACTGTAAGTTACAAATGCTAGTTGGATAGTATTAGTTGTTTTTACATTTCGGTCCCTTATTTCTTTAAGTCTTGACCTGATACCATTTTCTCTTCTTCTCTGAAGGTCTGAAGACGATTTTTATATCGTTCTGTCTCGTTCGTCAATTGTCGCGGCCGATAAGAGAGAGAGAGAGAGAGAGAGAGAGAGAGAGAGAGAGAGAGAGAGAGAGAGCGAGCGAATGAATATATATTTCCTCACTGTCATTATATAGTGGGGGTTTTCAAATTTTCTTTTCTTCAACTACAGAGGGTTAAAATTTGTTTGTTTTTTTGCGGGCTTTTAAAAAAGA
>VCCN01006905.1:422259-433154 GCA_006491835.1 Architeuthis dux
ATAGTGGAACCCAAATCTGAGTTCTGTTTCGATTTATATGTTAAAAAGAATTATCTTATCAACAGATAGTTAAGAGGTTTTGATATTTTTATTTTCTCTTCGATATGCTGACCTTAGTTTAAAGAAAAACATGCAATGATTCGTGTTGTGCTTTTATGTTTTGTATAAAAATTTAGTGCTGAAAATGCAATTTCCAAGCGTTTACAAGGGCCAAAAATCAAAACACCCGGCGCCCTCAGACACCCAACTGATTTACTTGATATCTCCCCCATTTTATTTTACTGACATTGGCAGGTTTGGAAAATCACAAAAAGAAATTACAACCAGAATTTGGCACGTCGGATGCGCTGTTTCCGTTGTACCTAAACAAATTCAGGATGCACAATATTCTGATAAAGAACAAATCAATGGCCTTTAACTTCATTATTACGTTAATATCTGATCAATACGTTATACAGGGTGTCCCTAAAGTCTGGACACATAGGAAATATCACTATTTATTACTAACTATATTTTTATTACTAACTAGATTAAATATGAGTTTGTCGAAAGAAGAAAGGATTGAACTGGTACGTCTCAGTGGACGTGAAGGATGGTCATATCGAAAGATAGCAGATGATTTTAATGCACTTCATCCCAGAAGGACCCCAATTGGCTTTTCCAACATGCATCGGATTCATGTGAATCTCGCAAAGCGCATTGAACTTTGCATCACAAATGGTGGAAAACACATTGAAGATGTTATGTATTAATATTTCAATTAAATAAAATGTTGTTCAATTTTTTTTAGTGAAAATATGCATTTTGCCTATGCATCCAGACTTTAGTGTCCCTAAAGTCTGGATGCATAGGCAAAATGCATATTTTCACTAAAAAAATTTGAACAACAAAATAGTTATACATTTTAGGGGCCTTTGTATGACTTTTTGGAGCCTTTGTATGCTGTGTTTAACTACCATATTTTAAACTCGTAAGACCAAGGATTACCAAAATTTACTAAAATTTACGACATTATTACCAGGTTATTGATTGTCTCCGTATTCTGCAGTGTAGCAATAAAAGATAAAATATAAAATGATGATAATGAGTTTCATTGTGATGATTGGAACTAAATTGGCTGTAAATTAAAATCATAAAAGCAATTTCTCATCGGCCGACATTTTTATTTTGTTAAACGCTGATAATTTTGAATAAAATATGGAAATTTTAGGCAAATTTGTCTTTGTCAAGTCTCATCCTGGTGTGTGGCTATAAAAGATGTGCGTTGTTAAAATATAAAATAATGATTAAGTGCTATCTTTGGTCTGACTGGTCCGAAATGAAATCTAGCCAATTTTAACCATTTTAAAAGCCAGTCATTGGAAAATCCAGCCACTATTAGCCATTTAAAAATGGCTACAATATTTCGGACCAGTCAGACAAAAGATAGCCGCTTTTATATTCATTATTGTATTAATATCGTTGGATAATTATACATAACATTTCTAGCTATACAGTTATCTGGAAATTAAATTTAGCGAAGTTTAGCCATTTTTAAGCCAGTAATTGAAAAATCTAGCCACCTTTAGCTATTTTAACGATAGCTACCATATTTCGGACCCGTTAGACGAAAAATAGCCGCTTGTATTATCATTATTGTGTTAATATCTGATCAATACGTTGTATAATTATACATTTTAGAGCCTTTGTATGAGTTTTCGGAGCGTACCTGCAACAGACATGGTAAACCCTCTCCCATCTGTCGGAACATTCCAGCAAAACCTACGACCTATGCAAACCCTTGGTTTAAAGGGTGGGGTCGCCTTTATCTTAAAACTACACTGCTCAGGATGGAGGGTTATTCCGCACACACCCGCCGTCTATGGTCCTACTGCAGTTCGCGAAGCCATTCATTCATTTATATATAAGAGAGAGTGAGTGTATGTGAGAGAGAGAGGGAGGGAGGGAGGGGGAGATAGAGAGGAAGAGATATAGATAGATATAACATTTTTAGCTATACAGTTATCTCTAAAATTAAATCTAGCAACTTTTAGCCATTTAAAAATGGCTACCGTATTTCGGATACGCCAGATCAAAGATTGCCGGATAATGTGTTTAATTGTGATGAACGGACATGGGAACTGAAATGGCTGTAAATTAAAATCTTAAAAACAATTTCTCATCGGCGGGCATTTTTATTTTGTTTCGCTCTGTGAATTTTGAATAAAATATGGAAATCTTAGGCACATTTGACATTTTCAAGTTCTATGTTAAATGTTTTTGTTTCATGTTTTATGTTTTTTATTTAATGTTTTGTATTTGATGTTGAATGTTTTCTCTTGAATGTTTTTTGTTTGATGTTTTCTGTTAAATGAGCCAAAATTACTTTTCCTTTCGTTTTTTTTTAGGACAAACACATTTTGATTTGTTACCGGCGAATTCTGATGCAACTTCACGGAAATTTTCTTTGAAATCCCAATATTTTCCCAAGGCTTCAAATGTAAAGTGCATTGTTTGAAGGGTTTTTTCTTTCTATAATTTATCGCAAAGACTTGAGGGAAATCTATTATTCTGTCGCTGATCTTGAAAAGGTTTTCGTAAGTGCAAAGAAATCGTTTCTTTGGAAATGATGGATGTATTAGCCAGTTTCATTTTTATCTCTCTTCCACGTGCAACTTAAACACAGCCCCCCCCCCCCAAGAGCTTTACATTCTGGATTGTTCTAGAACTGTGTCAAACCGTTATATAGCTCTTCGTCCTCGGGAGGAAAATCGTGAATTTGGCGAGAAAGGAAGGACTCGAAAATTGTTTGTAAAAATATGTGAACATATTTTTATTTCTTAAGATACATTTTGTCGGCCGGAGAATGACGAGTGGGAGAGAGATAAGGGGTGTCCGAGACCGTTCCCAACAGAGGAACCCGGCCTTGTGCCTTCCGGCTCGGCTGCTGCCTGTCTCTTCTTAAGGTCTCTGTGCTCTGAGCTTCCTTCGTCTCAGCTCTGAGCTTTATGGGGTTTCGAACTCCCGCGCTGTGTGTCATTTCCGGTTTCCACATCCTGTTTTTGGACACCTACGCATTTCCTAAGGTGGCCGGGTCATTTCCACTTCAGCACAGGTGTCGGCCTGGAAATGACCTCTGTGAGAGTATATCATAACAGAACATTCTCGGTGCATAGTAGTTGGATATAAATAACCACAGATTCTCCGCAGCCTCATTGTAGATTGAATCTACAGTACCGGTCAAAATAAGAGAACGAATTATTCAAATGTAGTTCTTATTAATTGTAATCGCCACAGGATCTTGAAGGGAAATAATTCGGGTTGCAGCTATGCAATGTACGATACTAATAACATTGCAGAAGACCCTTCTTTTGTAAAAGTGTCACTGCAGGTACAAAGGCTTCAGATTTATTCGAGATCCTTGACGCATTTATGATTGAAAATAATTTGTAGTTGATAAAGTGCGTTGGTGTCTGTACAGATGGTGGTCGGATCTTATGGAGGGTTGCAAGCACTTATTCGAAGCAAAGTTTCAGATGCATTTTGGACCCGTTGAATTCACATGGAAGCACTCGTATCAAAGTATCTAAGTCCTCCAGTGAATCTTGTCCAAGAATTTGTAGTGAAAACGGTTCATAAGAAGTTGGACATAAAAGGCAAAATTTAAAAAAAACACACATCTTTGTATTACTGAAGCTTGATTTGGTTATCTAGCATTATACTGTCCTGCACATATCTTGAAAACGAAGGACACTAGTATGCCAAATACTTCAGGGATACAGATTTTTCAACCAAATTAGTATCCTTGTGTGATATCTTTGAAAAGTTGAATGTGTTAAATCTCTCCCTGTAGGGAAGCAACATAGACAATTTGAAATTGGTAGAAAAGGTTTCAGCCTTCTGAAAATATTACACTATGCAACTTCTTTTTCACTTTTCCTTTGTTCCCGTGTAATGAGTGTTTGTTTCTGATTGTTTATGTCTAAAAAGATCCAAAATAAATATCAATCATTCCCTTCAAACATTGCTTTTGTGATCAGAACATTGATATTTTGTAATTTACCTATTTTGCTTCAGACAGCTTAGGGAAGGTACTTGAAAGCTTCAAACTCCCTATGGTCTTGAGCATTATTTAATAATGCCTAATTTTATGTTCAGCGGTGGCATCAACACCTTTTGGGGTCAACCAGTGGTTCCTACGTGACATCGTTCATCCCCATATAGAATCCGGGCGGCAGTGGCCAGTAACACCCTTGGTACTGCGCCAAGGCAAAGATGGCAGGAAAGCCATACATTATGAAGTCTCTGATGACCCCCCCAGCCGTATTCGTCATACTTTAAGGCGTCTAGCAAGGTCTTGATGCTGTTGTATTGCAGATGAAATTAGGTGCCCAGAATTGTCCTTGTTTCCAAATAGGCATGCCGAAATATGCCTTGTATGTCTCACACATCTTAGCAGATTCAGATTTATAGGTCTCACACACCATAGCAGGTCAAAGACGGTGTCTTCGTCAGACCACAGATAAAGAAGATCCTGAGTGCATGGAATTCTCCAAGAAAAACACTAGGAAGGAGAAAGCAGCTTGGTACAGCTTTGTCACAGTGGTTCGAGGCTTCCAGGGCAATCACAAGACCAAAAACTTTGTGGAGGTTGAGAGTATGCTGAAGAACTCCGGTAAAATGGGCTGCAGGTTGTCCCTCAAAATCCAAATCCTTGACACGCATCTTGATAAATTCAAGGAGAACATGGAGTGTATCTGGAGGAGCAATGCGAGCACTTCCACAAGGATATACTGGATTTTGAACGCTGGTACCAAGGAACATATAATGGGAATATGATAGGAGATTATATTTTCGGATCTGGTTCGTGAAGGTGAATGAGAGTACAATAATAAATCTCGATAAACAACTCACTTCTAAATCTTTTGTGATCACTTTTGTTTAACATTAGTGTAAATAGATGTTAATTTGTTCATATGTTGTTGTTTTTCTGAAAAAAATGTAATTTTTTGAAATGTGAATAAAAATATGCAAATTCACTCATTGTACAATTGAAAATAGGTAAATTTCAAATACCACTGTTCTGTTCACAAAAGCAAATGGTGAAGGGAATAATTGACATTTTCTATATTTCTTACAAATAAGCAATTGGAAAATAACATTCACTACCCAGGAACAAAAATCGCGTTGCACCGTGTTAAGAGTGAATCATGCTCAGCATCACATGGAGAGACCACAGGACAGCACATTATATTAGAAAACAAACAAGGGTCAGGGATATCATAGAAACCATTAGAAAACTCAAATGGCAATGGGCTGGTCATGTTGCAAGAATGTCTGACAACCGCTGGACATCACGACTCACAACATGGATCTCCGGAGATCATATGCGAAACTGTGACCGCCAAAAAGTAAGACGGCGTGTCGAACTAGACATGTTCAGAAAGTATTGGCGAATCTTGGGGAAGGTCTATGTCCAACGACGGACGCTAAAAGGCTGATAGTGATCATTATGGAAAAGAAAAATGAATGATGACGCTGTCAATGGTCCTACATTTAGAGTACCAAAATGTTCTTTAGGATGTCCTCTTTCAGAAAAAAGATGTTCCCAAGAAAGAAGTTGGGAAGAACTACCTCATTTGCATAAAACAAAATGGCCGCCAGCACACACCAAAAAACCCCAGAATGTCATATCTCGTCTCCCAGTTGACATATCTGAGGAATTTATAGGTATTTCAGGATTTTACAAGGAAATTTCAAGTATACTGTATAGGCTAAATTGTGGATTTCATTTCTGAAGGAAATATATATATATATATCGTTTGAAAGAGAATTTCCTCAGCTTTCCAACGGTGTATCTTGTCAATTTGTATCACAGCTCAAAACGTGAAGCTAAGTATTCAGCATTTTACGATAAATTAATTTATAGGTATTTCAGGATGTTACAAGGAAATTTCAAGTATACTTTATAGGCTAAATTCAGGAAGGAGATATATACATACAAAGTCTATAAATTGTGGAGGTATAGACACCCAGGAATAGAATGCGGAGAGGTTCCCACATGCGGAAACAAATTCAGTGGGTGCCGGTTAATAGAACCGCATCGGAACCAACGATCTTGGACCCAATAACCGGCTGATCCAATTAACCGAACAAGACAAATAGTCTTCGATGAAAAGATATTTATAGAAAACTCTTGTTTGAAGCAGTAACTGTTGCAATGGAGGTAACTTAGTCAACCACAAGATAACACGGTATATTTTTGAGAGTTCGGTTATTTTACATTTAACTTGAGTCACTTGTTAAAAATATTTGAAAGATAGTTGTTTTGAGAACTAAAAAAAATATATTTTTAGTAATTCTACCAGATTTGATTAAATATCTTTTTAATTCGGTAGCACGGCTGCTTGGTCCAAATAAACGGCGCGTTGGCCATAATAAACGAAGCAAATTAGCGATGATTACATACGTTTGAATCGATTCTTAAAAGATTGGTCCTATTATGCGGCTGGTCCTAATAACCGATGGTCCTAATAAGCGGAAACAAATAAATAATTTTTTTTAAATGAATTTAAATTATGTGATTCATAATCTTTATCACCTAACTAACATAACCGTACGAACTTAGATACAATTGTTCAGTGTTTTCTGACTTAGGGTGGCGTGAAAAGAATCCTCATATATACTAAAGGCAATGTGGGTGAGATGGCTGGATTTGTCTCTGAAAGGGAGATTGGGTTTGTGCGCGGAGGAGCGGGGGGAAGAGAGGGAGAGAGAGAGAGAGGTTTTGTATGTGTGTGTGTGCGCGTGTGAGAGAGAGGTTTTGTGTGTGTGTGAGAGAGAGTGGTTTTGTGTGTGTGAGAGAGGGGTGTTTTGTGTGTGTGCATGAGAGAGAGGGGGAGGTTTCATGTGTGTGTGTGTGTGTGAGAGAGAGAGAGAGAGAGAGAGAGAGAGAGAGAGAGAGAGAGAGAGAGAGAGTATAAATAAGTAACCACAAAACAAATAACCCGCAAAACAACCACAACCAAGTGCTTCGGGGTTTTTAAAGCCCCTTTTCTCTTTCTCCCACGTTCTGTTGGGTTTTTTCCCCCCATTTTTTCTCAACCCCTAATTTGGTTTTCATTGAAAACATTTACGTTTGAAAATTATACGACGCGGTCCCAAACAGTCAGAAACAGAGAGACCCCCCCCCCACACACACACCACCAAGAAACAAAACAAAACAAAACAAAACAAAGAAAATAAAAATCTGTCGGGTTTAACAAGCAAACAAAAAGAAAAGCGGGTCTCAAACCACTGAATCCTTGACAAACAAAATATCTCTCACTCTCTCTCTGTCATTTCTTTTACTCTATTGCTCTCTCTCTCTCTCTCACTCACTTCCCCTTTCTCTATCTATATCTTTTTCTTTCTCTCTCTCATTTCTTCCGTCCTCTTCTCCTTCTCTCTTACTCTCACTCTCAGCCATGGTTTACTTTCTATGTTTTTGACCTCTGGGTTATTTTGTTATGACGTGGAAAAAAGAGTTTTTGTTGAACAATGACTGGGCCATGTTGTGCTGGTGAAGCAACGCCAGACGTAAATCATTTTTAGATCACCATCAGTGTTTCTTACACTATTTCAGTGTCATTCACATTCAAATTTTGTAATAAAGACTTGAGTCTTTATTACAAAAGTTCATTCACCCGTGACTAAATATACATATGTTTTTGATAATTTTCATCTTATTCTCCGCCTTGTCGATAATCTTTATGCATAAATCATTTTGTATCATGAATAACAAGTATAAATTAACTCTCGTTTTGAGAAAGGTCATTAATATTCAAATGGTTCTTTTCTATAGCTTTGAGAAGAGTCATTAATATTCAAATTGTTCTTTTCTATAGTTCTGAGAAGGGTCATTAATATTCAAATGGTTCTTTTCTATAGTTTTGAGAAGGGTCATTACTATTCGAATGGTTCTTTTCTATAGTTTTGAGAAGGGTCATTAATATTCAAATGGTTCTTCGGACGATTGAACTCCTTGTTGTTTGTGTTGTAAACACAACGTTTCGGCCGATCCATTCTTCGGCCTTCTTCAGGTGTAAAATCCGAGCGTGATGGAGTAAACAGAAGTTGTGTTTTTAAAGGGGGTAACCCTTATAACGCAGGGACCGGGTGTTTCTGTGTCTTTTTCTTGTCGGGTTTAGGTCTGTTGAGAAGCGGAAGCCACATCGTGTTATAGAAAAATCGGCTATGGCCGACCACATCTGCAGAGAGAATGGCGACCATCTTCCTCTCTGGGATGAAGTCCAGATTATTGACAGTGAACGATGTTGGAAGCAGAGAAACATCAAAGAGGCAGCTCACATCAAAATGTCGACTAAATGCATTAGTCAGACAAGTGCGGAGTTCAACCCGATGTATTCTCTTTCTTTCTGACATGACTCTCGTGTCTTTGTTTATATTTGCGCGCCAAAACACACATGGCGGCATAAGCCTTTCTCCTTCCACAGCTACCGGACCTGTAGCCAATCAGCTCGCCCCATTTGCGTCACGTGACCTTCTACGTGCGCCTGACGGCACCAACAATGGCCGTCGATTTCAGCTCACCCCTATTGTGGTCCATGATACAACAGTCCTTTTCAGGACTAAATATCACCTTCCACATTACTGCGATCCTTTCTACATACAGCCCTTTTAAGGGCTAAACAAATAGGTCTCACCTCTACACATGAAAGCCACCTTTCTATTAACGGCCCCTTTCATGGCTAGCCAACAATCTCACCTACTACACTGTGGTCCTTTAATACATACGCCCCTTTTCAGAGCTAACCAACTCCCGCATTCTACACCCAAGCAACCTTCGCACTAGCGTACATACACGTACATACACGCCGCTAAAATTTGTTTACTTCTAAATGTGGAGAAATAATTCTAGTACAGTAGTAATTTTGAAGTGACCCAGTTACGATACTATGCCATGAATGTTCTTACAAAATATCCTTCTCATAAGAAAATTCATTCGAAATGGAATACATTCCGAAAATCTTATTATAATTGACCCATTTGTATATTTTTGGTGAAGTTTTAAAATGTGTGTGGAATTTGAGCTAAAATTTCCGAATGCTAACCAACTGTCACATTCTACATCCAAGCAACCTTCACACTAGCATACATACACGCCGCTAAACTGGCGACCCCGACATGATATCTACACGCAAACGTTATGAACTATATACTGCAAACAATGTGGTGAATTCTACGAAAATTTGAAAACTTCAACAACACAACAAAAACTTTTTTCAACAGTGACCCCCCCAAAAAAAACCAAAACAAACAAAAAAAAACAAAAAAAACAACACAAGGCCACAGAAAAATTTACAACAGCATGTTTCGACAAATTCACTCATAAGAAACGTAAACAAAAGATTTCGATCACAAAATCAACTTTTCTACATTTCAAAAACATTTTTCATTTTCACTTATAAATTTTGTACGCATTTATCAAACAACCAAACAATTTTTTTGGTGAACTAATTTGACTTTTCAGGCAAACTTTTGCCAAAGCTTCTTATACTTGTACGATTGATTTGTTTTTACGAAATGTTGTATCAATGATTATTATCTGTTTTTTCTTCTCTCTACACATTCCTATTTCGATTACTTATAATGGTTTCTTCCTGCCTTTCTTTAAGGGGGAGTACTGTAACAGCCTACTAGCTTCTTAATGACTACACGTACCGAAATACGAAATTAAGGACGCTTCTTTCTAAGGGGGGGGGGGTTACTGTAACAGCCAACTTGCTTTTTAATGGCTACAAATTCATTCATAAAGGATTACATCCAGAAAATCTTATTATAATTGGCCCATTTGTATATTTTTAGTGAAATTTTAAAATGTGTGTGAAATTTAAGTTACAATTTCCGAATGCTAATTCTACTAGTTCCCCGGTTCGTGAGTGTAAGCAAGTTTTCAACCCCAGTTATCTCCGGTTTTATATTGTATACAGGCATAATTTTTATTTGATAATTTTCTACAATCTTTCTTTTATCAATAACCCAAATATTATTACGATAAAATTAATAGATTCCAAGTTACACACGTTTTCATCAACACATGTCGCTTTTTCCGTGAGAGTTGCTACTCTTCTCTATTCTATAGCCGACAAGGACGGTCACTCTCTCAACTCAGATTTCGTCCGTTTTGTCCGATATCCGGTTTAACGAGGGTTCACTGTTATATATAATAAATAAAAAATCATAAAAATATATATTTTGGGGGTGATTAATTAAAATGTTGGGCTGTGATCACGTAAAAAGATCTGAATTTTCAAAAAACAATAGTGACCAATTTAGCATAAACTTACGTTGCATATTGAACCCCCCTCTAAAAATCTATTAGGGGGGGATTTTCAAAAAACAAAAAAAATTTTCCCTACTCATTGAGGGGAGTGTGTGTGCAAAATTTCAATTTCGGTTAGGGCTGGACGAAGTCCCATACATAGATAGATACATAGATAGATATATAGATACATAGATACATATAAATGTCAGAACACATGAATAACCTAAATTCAGCAACAGTATTTAAACCAGTGTTAGGGTAGCGGTGGTCAATAAGCCCAGCAATAAATCAGTGTTGTGGGTAGCAGTGATTAATAAACCCAGCAATAAACCAGTGTTGTGGGTAGCGGTGATTAATAAATCCAGCAATAAACCAGTGTTGTGGGTAGCGGTGATTAATAAACCCAGCAATAAACCAGTGCTGTGGATAGCGGTGAATAATAAACCCAGCAATAAACAAGTGTTATGGGTAGCGGTGATTAATAAACCCAGCAATAATCCAGTGCTGTGGATAGCGGTGAATAATAAACCCAGCAATAAACCAGTACTGTGGATAGCGGTGATTAATAAACCCAGCAATAAACCAGTGC
>VCCN01006905.1:441941-454652 GCA_006491835.1 Architeuthis dux
AGTAAAGTCAACTCTGACTTTGTCCTGGAGTTTGACAAAACGCTGACTTTGTCCTGGAGTTTGACAACAAGAACAATCCTCACAGAAATTAACGGTGTAAGCCGATATGTAAAATGCACATTCCCCTATCGTGATTTGAACTCACGACCAACTGATTGTCAGGAAGCTGTCTTACTGACTGAGCTAAATTGACAAGTATTAAATATTAACGAAAATGTATCATACAGATACGCACGGGGTTATTACATTCTAATAAATAAACAAATATATATATTTATAATTTCTTTATCTATTATATATACAATACAAGAGTTGCAGTAATCATCTTCAGTCAGAATAGAAGTTGTAGTGGAGTTTGACCCCGCAGCAGCCAGTCTTGTACTAATACCAAAGGCCACGTCAAAAGATGGAGTATTCAAACATTTGGGAAATTCTTTTATTTATTGTCAATAGATTCGTAAAACACATATGATGCACATTCTAGTTAGGGAGATGTTTTTTTACCAATTTTAGCATCACTCAAATAATATAGAACTGTCAAGTGCTGTAATATTATGAGGGTAGAGGTGACTCAATTAGGTCCATTTAAGGAAATTCAATAAATGTAGTAATTAACTTTTCTTTCGTTGATTTTTCTTTTTAGTTAATAGACCCATATGTTCTGAAATGAAAACAAAAGCCTTGATCAAAAGCAAACAGATAAGGTTTGTTTCCCAGGCTCAAAACACTTGTCCATGTCATAGGTCAAGCGATCGACCAGTAGGGGAACATCGGATAGAATACTGTACCATGATGCATCCGTGTGTTGCACCGCAAAGATACCGTTGCGGAAACTCCGGTATTTGACGAGACTGCAGTCGTTGGTTCTTCAGATTACAGCTGAAAATGGGAAGATGGGTCATCTCGAAAGATAAAGAGGCAATGCGAAAAATAGGTGTTTTTAGTAATTCGATTTATTTGCAGTTTTTAGAAATGGCCCGATAAAATGTGAAGACACAAAGCGAAATACTATTTTCCACATCTACCCCTCGTACCCCCCATTCTATCTCCGGTCACCTCTCTTCATCGTGCCGTGGTCAACACGCACTGATCGTAGTAGTCACCCGCTTGATCCTAGATTCCAGGTCTGCTCTGTCCGGCTTCCCTCTGATGACTGATTTCCCCCCAAAACCCAAAGGCCTCCATTTCCTACCACTCGGCCAATCAACTTCCAGCCAATCCACACTTTGTCCCAGGCTCTGCCACCCAGAGTGACCTATATTCGGAGAAGACGTTTCTAAGCCAACTTTTCCGAGACACTTGTTCTTTCTATACTACGATGCCTGAAATGCTCTATTTCTATTAACCACCCCACTACTTTGCTACAATACCAGTTTGACGACATGTTAGTTATTAAAGAGTCCTCGCACAAAACTCATTTAAACAAATAAGATTGCCCCCAAGGGATTTCGCGAAAAGACCCTATGTCGAGTTAGAGATTCGGGAATAGATTATCTTGTGAGTGGCAATTTGAAAAGATATTAAGTATATGGCTGATCAAAGCCAGATGGTATTAAGAAAGAGATAGGTACAATTAACGGAAGTGGGAATTGGAGATGTTAATCATATGTGAGGAAGAAAGAAAGAAAGAATGAAAAGATATGTGAATTGGAGAAGGGGAGGAACAAGAGAGATATACAATCAACACACATAAATAGAGGACCATCTTGAAACACAAGTCAGAGAGTGAACGCCAGCAGTAGACTCCGGGGCCTCGCCTGGCCTCGCCTGGTCTGCCTCGGCAGATACGCGTGCGGGGTTAAGTAGGCATAGCTAAATAGACATGTTCCTTTAGCCTCTCTCTCTCTCTCTCTCTCTCTCCATATCCACACTGTCAGTTAAAGCCATTCTGCTATCTGGGGACGAAATGTATGTGTTGTGATTTGAAAACTGCTATGATAATTCGACAGAATGTATTCGTTATGTTTTTACGGCGAGAACACAAAGACTTTATGAAGAGAAAAAAAGCAACTAACTTAGACTTTGAAAACGGTCTTTCGTCTCATCCTTTTAATGCACGCCTGTATCTATATATGTAAGCATGTTAACAACGTGGCATTGGTACGGTGTTGTGACAGGTGAGAGTAACTTGGTAAGTCAGTTATAATCAACATTCTTTGTGGCAGATACAATTTTAGATTCGAAAATCCGAAATAGAAATGCAGGATTCATATTTATGCCCAAAATATCCACAAAGTTTCGTTACTGATTTGATTTGGAGCAAGTAGAGAATGAGATTGAGAAAAATTGTAAAAATGTACAATAACGAAGGAAGAAAAAAGGAAACAGAAGGTAGGAAAGAAAGAAAGAAGAAAATAAAGAGAGAAGGAAGAAGGAAGAAAGAAGAAAAGAAAGTAAAAAAGGAAGAAAAAGAAATAAAGGAGGAAAAAGGAAAAAATAAAGAGAGAAGGAAAAGGGAGGAAAGACGAAAAGAAGGTAAAGAAAGAAAGAAAGGAAAAAAGAAAGTGAACAAAGAAAAGAAAGAAGGAAGAAAAAAAAATAAAGAAGGAAAAAGGAAGAAAATAAAGAAAAAGCGGAGAAAGGAAGAAAAGAAAGAAAAACACGAAAGGGAGAAAGAAGAAAAGGAAGGAAAGATAGGAAGAAGGAAGAAAAGGATAAAAAGAAGGATAGAAAGAAAGGAGGGACAAAAGAAAGAAAGTAAAGAAAGAAGGAAGTAAAAGGAAGATGAAAGAAAAGAAAGAAAGAAGGAAGAAGAAGAAAAGAGAGAAGGAACACAGGGAAGAAGAAAATAAAGAGAGAAGGAACAAAAGAAAGTAAAGAAAGTGGGAAGAAAAAAGAAAGTAAATAACGAATGAAGGAAATAAAGAAAGATGGATTCATGCCTTTCCTAAGGGCACGCAGATCTCAGTCGGTGTTTGAACTCGTGTCACCGTTTCCATTTTCTGTATGCTAATAACCGCTTGCATACCGACACTTCCCCAATCAAAGAAAACAAGAAGAATACAAAATCCCATTTGCCAAGAACAACAGAAAACGAATCTTTCTTTCTTCGTCGTTTGAAGTTGTTGAAGTGTTTTGTAAATGATTCCAAAATGGTCGTAAATCGAATCAAAGAATTCTTGATTGCAAAGATAGGAACGCAGCAATTGCTAAAAATAATAACAAACTGAAAAACTGACGGGGCAGGCGGGCGGGGTGGAATTTATTAAATTTGTTCAAAGATAAAATCTTGCTGCGAAAAATTCAAACAAATCATCCATTTTTATTTTGTTTCAATTTTTTATCTAAAAGTGTTTTTTGTTTTGTTTTGCGGATTCAAGCTTGGGGAGAAGAGATGGGTTCATGCCTTTATCAAGGATATTAGTGTGAAGTGAACGCAGCTTGTCTCAAGTGCAGTTTGAACTCGGCTTGCTGGTTCCATTTTCCGTACTGCTAACCGCTCGGCCTCAAGCAACAATTAAAAACAAGTGAAGGAAAATTAAAAAACAATCCAAAAATAAAACAGAAAAGAAGTTTTCAAAGGAGAATTGAAGAGTAGTAAAAGGTTTCCATTCAAATAAAGTCGGAGTTTGAACAGGCTTCCATGCTACTAACCGCTTGGCTATCGGCACTTCCAAAATCAAAGAAAAGAAAAGGAAAAACAATTGCATCCTCCAAGAACAACCGTTGTTTGAAGTTCTGAGCGTTTTGTAAATGATTCAAAAATGTTTGCAAATTGAATCAGAAAATTCTTAGATTCTTGATTGCAAAGATAGGAAGGCAACGATTTCTAAAAATAATAACGGCATCAAAAACTGACGGGGCTGAGGGGAATTTATTAAATTTGTTCAAAGATAAAATCTTGTTGCGAAAAATTCAAGCAAATCATCCAGTTTTGTTTTCTGACAGTTTTCTCTCAAAGTGGAATCGCTTTTTGTTTCAAGAATTCTAAGATAAAACACAAGAGAGGAAATTTCTTTGAAAAGTATTTTTGGTCTTGAGTTTCGATTTCCAGTTTTTAGATCTTTTTTATTTGTATTCTTTCCCGTTCTTAATTTTCATTTGGTTTTGAAATCTGAGAAATGAAATCAAATTTGAAAAAGTTTACACCTGATACGTGTACACACCCGGCATGTGTATACGCGTATACACTCGGTACGTGTATAAGTTACAGTAAGATAGTGAAACTAGTGATTTCATGTAATCCCTAGGGTTTCTGTGTAATTCCTGAATATTTCAGTAATTTTATGAAATCCCATGAAAAAACACAATTAAAACCAAAAAAGTTTCTAAAGACTCTCTCGCTCTCTCTTTTTTCTCTCACACCATTTTTGAAGTTGATATTTTCGTTATTTTTAGAGCTACAATGCTCAGTTTTTTATTTTGAAACTCGAACACTCTATGAATCATAATGCAGAGTATTCAAGCCTAAAAGAAAACCCCGCAAAACTGAGCATTGTAGCTCTAAAGATAACGAAAGTTTTTAAAAATGGTACGTTAGGCACTTATCATGCGCGGCCACTCATATATCATTATCATCAGCCATCATGTCCACTGATGGACAAAGGCCTTTCCCAGCTCCTTCCGTGTCAACCGCGACTGTGCTAACCTCTCCCATATCTTGCATCATCTGTTATCCTTTTCTTGCTTAGTGTCCAGCCCTTCTCCGTTTTTGTCTTCTTCTATATCTTAGTGTTATTCCTAACATTGCTCTTTACATGGCTCTTGTTTTATTCTGAACAACAACAACAGCAGCAACAACAGCAACAACAGCAACAACAACACCACCACAAAAAAAAGAAAAAAATGTTTTCAGTTGGAGAGTCAATAGTTTCAAATGGTGGGGTGGAGGTCCTTTTATCAGCAGAATATTTTCCCCTGAGTGAGAGAGAGAGTCAAGTATTACCTACAGCCAACCAAGAATATCACACTGTTCATTATAACTTAGCATGAATTGGTATCAGACATTTATACTGGAAGATCCGATGAGGATCGAACCCACTAACAACGGCCAGCAAGATTAGCTTGCTTATTATTGCTATACAACGTCTGTCCTGATCTGTTTATTTTTCATATGATCTTTTCGTTAAGCCAAGTGGAAAAGATTTACCGATATATTTGCATTGAGATTTTTGTAAGAAAAAAATACTAAATTCCTTTACCCGGAATAGTGCATAGTTTGAAACGGTGCGCAGGAAGTATTTCTATTTCTGTGTTTGTTTGTTTGTTTGTTTTTGTGTGTTTGTGTGTGTGTGTGTGTGTGTTTAGATTTTGTGTGTGAGTTTATGTGTGTCTGTATGTGTGTATCTTTACTGAATATCAATCTATTCCATAGACTTTGTGAGTGCCTCCGTGCATATGTGGGGGAAACCAACTTCTTCACCCCCTCTGTCAACGCCCCCGCCTTCTGTTGAATTTAAGTCAAGGCCGCGCAAACGGTTCTCGAGATATTAAAAATGGCTGGATACTTTACCTCACAGCATACGTCTGAGTATGTGTTTGTAATGGTTTCACTTTTTATTTCTATCTGGTATTCGAATTGATTTAACTTTGTTTCTTTATTGGCTTGTTTGTGCGCGCGCTCGTGCGTGTGTGTCTTTGTGTGTCTTTGTGCATGTGTGTGTGTGTGTGTATAGTGTGTGTGTGCTGTTACTGAATATCAATCTATTGCAGAGTCTTTGTGAGTGCCTCTGTGCATGCATGTGGAGAAACCAGCTTCTTCACCCTCTCTGTGAACGCCCCCAACTTCATCTAAAGTATTTGGCTTAAGTATGTCTGAAACGAATATAAAAACACGTTCTTTCTTTATTTATTTATCCAGTTTTCCACCCTCTGTTCAAAGCGTTTGATTTCGCTTTCAAATTGATTTTATTTGTTCGATATCTTTTCGTTTCTGCAAAATCTTTTTTTAAAAGATGCGCTACCATCTTTAGCATTGATTACCGTCACTGACAGACTGACATACAGAAATGTGAGTTACATCCCCTGCTCAGTGTTGCCAATTTAAATGTTTAAAAAAAAATCTAAATCCAGATGCTTTTGGTTGCGTCTAGATGTCAGACATTGCTATGTATTTGGATGATTTTTAATAGAATAAGTAATATTTTTATTTAATGTATATTTGTTGTGTGGATGTAAGGGAATCCGACAGAATGGTAAATTTGATTAGACAATGTGGAAAAGAAAAAAATAAGAAAAGCATGTTACGTCTCAAACATGTTTATTATCATGAAGATAAATCTGAAGAGAATTGAGCATAACAGAGACGTGCAACCATTTTGAATTGAGCACAGCAGAGACGTGCAAACAACATGGAACGTCGCACGTCTCTGCTATGTTCATCTTCTGATGTCGTTTCACGACGACGAAATGCATAAAGATTTATTTTCATGATAATAAATATGTTTTGAGACGTAATGTTATGATTTGTGTATCCGGACACCTGGGGTGGAAATGTAAGTGAACCCAGTCACCTCAGGAAATAAGTATATTGTCTAAATATTGTCAGTGTTTAAAACAGGAAATGGGAACCGGTGATTGACACCGTGTGACAACACGTAGGCATTAGCGAGACCTATAACGCAGACCCGGATAGCGAACAAAGCGGACAGAAATCTCGACACTCAAAGAAGACGCAGACATCAGCGGAGCCGTTAAGGCCCGAGACCGCTGTCCCTGTTGGGGACAGACTGGCGGTTCTCCTTATCATCTCTCTCTCCCACTCTTCACTCTCCGGCCGACAAAGATGTATTTTGTGTAATACAAATATGTCCAGATATTTTTATAAGCAAGTCTTCGAATTTCCTTTATAATGAAGTCCAGGACACACCGCTATACAACAGTAACACGCTTTCCTCAATTTAATGTATAGTAATAAAATAAGTAATATTTTTAATAAGTCAAGTAATATTTTAATAAAATGAATGTTGAAGATTAAAGTAACATCTAATTCATTAATAATATGTGATATATTACCTAGATTTTAGATATGTTGTATAGCCATCTTGGTCCGCGGGAGGAAAATCCTGAACTTGCAGAAAAAAGAAGACTCGAAACTTGGTTTATAAAAATATGATGATATATTCTTATTTGCATCAGGGTTTAATCAATATCCTGTTTATGACATTTTAACACCTGATGTGTCTGTTTCCGGTCCAGGACACCTTGCAGTTTGAGGTTTTCGTCGATAACCTGTTTATAACTTTCAACACCTGTGGGGGTCAAATCTGTGACCCCCGCCCACGGCTTTCTAAATATCCAACAGATATATCTGGAGAATCTAGAAGTTTCTAGGTGTTTTAAGAATATTTTTACTCAATTTTAGATGTAAATTTCTGTCTGATTGATTCATTGATTGATTTGTTTAGTGGCATCAATACCGAAATACTGTTTAGCGGCATCAATACCGAAATCAGTTTAAACTTCCGAAAGTTCTTTTAATAGAGTCTTGCGACTTTGGTGAAAGGTTATTTTTATTTTTTTTAATAGAGTCTTGCGACTTTGATGAAAGGTTATTTTTATTTTTTAATCGAGTTTGGCGACTTTGGTGAAAGGTTATTTTTTAAATAGAGTCTTGCGACTTTGGTGAAAGGGTAGTTTTTTTAAATAGAATATTGCGACTTTGGTGAAAGGTTATTATTTAAAAAAAATAGACTCCCTGTTTGTGAGGGGGTGGGGTCTTACCCTCAGCAGGGTAGCAGTGGGCGTTTCTAGGCCCCAGCCGTCAGGGCCGAAATTTCTGTCTGAATTCTTTAGATGAGGGATCATCATTATGTATAAGTGTTTTCGGACTGTTACCCTCATCACGGTTAATCTTCTGAACACAACGTTTCGACCGTTGTACCCTGCGGCCTTCTTCAGGTGTAACATGTAATATCCGTAAGGAGAAAGAGACTCTTACTATATTATTTTTATCTTTAGATGTAAACTTGAAAATAAAGTTGGCAGCACTGCCATTGGTAGATCTTCACTCAAGATAAGAACTGGCGCATCTATGGTCTGACTTTCAGGCTTGTTCAAATTGATTTCCTCCGTTCGATATCTTTTTCGTGCTTGCAAAATCTTGGCGTTTTCTTTCTTTCTTTTCTTTTTCGTGTTTAAGAATTCAAAATCGCTGTGAAGTAAATAACACCAACAACCACGTTTGAAGAGAGAAGAAACCGCTCTGGTTAGTCAGTCAATAGAAACAGTCATGTGACCAACGTTTTCTTGGCAGCATGTCGTGTTGAGGGTGATCAAGTAAAACAATTGGAAAAAAGGGGTGATCAATGAATAAATTACGTCTCTCGCATTTTGTTGGGCAGTGATCACTAAAAAAGTCTGAATTTAAAAAAAAAAACAAAAAACAAACAAGCGTGAATGCTGTTTGACGCAAACTGGTGATCAATTTAGCATTAACTTACATTGCAAATTGAACATGTTTTTTGGGGGAATTTTCAAAAAACAAAAAAACAACATTTTTTTCTAGACATAATAAGGAGTACATGTTGAAATTTTCAGCCCTCTAGCTCCATTGTTGCGGCCTGTACACGTGATCCATACATACAGGATGTCCCATAAGTAACGCTCAATTTGTCCCAAAATTAACGCCTGTTCTATCTAAGGGATGCAACTATTTAATAGTTAATTTTAATAATAATTCAATAGTTGCTTCCCGTAAAACTGGCATTAATTTTGGAACAAATCGGGAGTTACTTCCGTGACACCCTGTACAGAGCCAGCCAGCCAGCCAGCCAGCCAGCCAGTCAGACCAACTTGGAAAACTGAAGAAACCCATGTTGACAGTTTTGGTGACAGATTTGGCTGACGGTTTCTAATACAAATCCCAAACATGGTTCAATCTGCACCGAACGTCTCTTTTCGAATCAAAGCATATCCAATTAACATCGGAGAGGTTTCGGATATTTTTTACGAAAGAAACATTTTTACAAACTTTTAGTATTAGTCGATGGGAGGAGTTGGATTTTCTGGCAGGATATCAAACCGACGACCGCGAGGTTTATCCCTTATTTAAGCTGAGAAAAAAAAATTTCTTTGTGATTTCGTAAAGTGTCTATAATGCAATTCTTGCCTTGTACATTCTGATAATTCAAAATTATTATTTGTCCAAACACAGAATTTCGACGCTCCTTTCTTACTTTTCTTTCTTTCTTTGTCATTTCTTTCCTTTTTTCTTTCCTGCCTTACTTTTCTGTCTTATTCCCTTTCCTGCCTTACTTTTCTATCTTCTCCCCTTCATTTCCACTCTCTTTTTTAAATCCCCCCTTTCATAGTTGTATGTCTTTATCCCCACCCTTTTTTAAATTTTGAGCCGGCTTTCTTTCTTTTCTTTCTGTTTCCATTTCCCCTCTCTTTCTTTTGAATCATCTTTCTTTCTTTTCTTTTTCCTTTCTTCCCTCTTTCTTTTAATTCTCGTTTCTTACTTTTCTCATTCTTTTCTGATTTTCTTTGTCATTTCTTTCCTTCTTTCTTTCCTGTCATTTCTTTCCTTTTTTCTTTCTTGTCTTACTTTTCTGTCTTTCTTTGTCATTTCTTTCCTTTTTTTCTTTCCTGCCTTACTTTTCAGTCTTTCTTTGTCATTTCTTACCTGTTTTCTTTCCTGTCTTACCTTTCTGTCTTTGTTTGGCATTTATTTCCTTTTTTCTTTCCTGTCTTCTTCCCTTTCCTGCCTTACTTTTCTATCTTCTTCCCTTCATTTTCACTCTCTTTCTTTAAATCCCTCCCATTTCATAGTTGTATGTCTTTATCCCCACCCTTTTTTAAATTTTGAGCCGGCTTTCTTTCTATTCTTTCTGTTTTCATTTCCCCTCTCTTTCTTTTGAATCATCATTCTTTCTTTTCTTTTTCCTTTCTTCCCTCTTGCTTTTAATTCTCGTTTCTTACTTTTCTCTCTTTCTTCCTTCCTTTTCTCATTCTTTTCTGTCTTTCTTTGTCATTTCTTTCCTTTTTTCTTTCCTGCCTTACCTTTCTGTCTTTCTTCTGTTCTCATTCCTTTCACCCTTCTTTTTATTCCTTGTCTTTCTGTCTTTTTGTCATTCTTTCGTTTACCGTTCTTTCTTATTTTTCTCTTTCTTTTGAAACTGTTTTTTAAATATCCGTCTTTCTTCATCTCCACTCTTTCTTTTAATCCCCCCCTTCCTAGTTATATGTATTTATTCCCACCATTCTTTCATTTCTTCCCTCTTTCTTTTAATCCTCGGTTCTTACTTTTCTGTCTTTCTTCCTTCCTTGATCCATCCCTTGATTGATTCCTTCTTTCATTCCTTTTCTTCCTCCTTCCCCCCTTCATTCCTTCCCCCTATCCCCTTCTTTCTTCCTGTATTCCTTCCTCCTTCTGTTATACTTTTTATTCCTTCCTCCCTTGATTGATCCATTCTTTCCCCCCTTCCTTCATCTCTTTCCCCCTTCATCATTTCCTTCCTGCCCCCTTCTTTCTTCCTTCTTGTCTCCATTCCTCTTCTTCCCCCTTCCTTCTTCCTTCTTTTGACCCTCCTTTATTTCTTTTCTTTTCCCCCTTGATTGATTCATTATTTCTTTCCCTTCCCTCCCTTCCTTGATTCCTTCCTCACCCCTTCTTTCTTCTTGCCTCTCTTCTCCCCCTTCTTTCCTTTTGACGCTTCTTCTTTTATACCTTTTCTCCTCACCCCCTCTTTCCTCTCATTGCAACTGTCTTTCTGTCTTTCTTGATAACCATCCATTTCTCACCCCCCCCCGCTTCCCGTTTGCTTAGAGGAAAAGAAATCTGAACAAAACGTTTGCCATTTGAAAGAAACAATTTTTCAATAGATGTCAGTGAAGGCGAAACTGCGAATGTCGTGCGCACGAAAATCCATGCAGAAATCAACCATTTAAAAACTTCTAAAATCACAACCGCCCCACCCCAAACCCAAAACCAAAAAAAATAAAATAAATAAAAAATAAAATATGTATAAATAAAATAAAATGAATCGAAAGGAAATATTTTCAATGCTTTCCCAAAAAAACATGCACACGCGCTCACACACACGCACAGACACACACACACAAGCACACACAAACACACACGCACGCACACACAAACATAATAGCGCATACACAGTCACTTGAGCGCACACTCACATACATACAAACCCGCACGCATACACACATACACATTTCCTAATGCAAATATCTACCCGTATCTCTTTATGGTAAGGAAAATTTCAATCTAAACATATAAATATTCATGCAAAGGGGAAAATCTGAATTTTTAGAGACAAAATATGAAATGTTTGTCAATTATGGACATATTTTTCTGAATAACAAGTGATTAAAACTCGTGGAATAATCACGGCTCATCTCAGAATTCCAGGCAATATTTAGATTTCAGAATAATTCTAAAACAAATATAGCATCGGTTCGCAAAGAGGTGTCCGCGAACCCCTACCGGTCTGCGAGACCCACGCGAGGGCTCCATAATAAGGAAAATCATGTGGAAAAATAATCGAAAAATTAATTATCAAAAACCAATTTTAAAAACGGCATATCCACAGCTGTCAGAAAAGGCTATTAAAGTATTTCTACATTTTCCAACTACGTATTTATGTGAAACAGGATCTTCTGCCCACGTAAACTGTAGTAGAAAAAAGTCTCTTTCAAACGGGAGGACCGCAGGGCACAAAGTCTCTTTCAAACGGGGGGACTGCAGGGCACAAAGTCTCTTTCAAACGGGAGGACACAATGTCTGTTTCACAGGGCACCTCTTCGGAGGGAACCTCTTCCACACGACACCGGCAAACGCACTGTCTTCCTTCGAATATTTGCTCTACGCCAACAGCGTTCGTCAGACCGCAGCCAATCGGCCACATATATCATGCCAAGGAATGATTCAAGTGCCCGTATGCGAAGTGTCTGGGGAGCCCGGATGTTCCAACAGCGCCGCTACACGGAGTCTCTTCGGCTGTGGTTGGGAAGACCACCGCCACTGCACTAATTAAAATTAATCATCGTAATAGACTGAATGGTGAGGAAGATATGAGAATACAGTTCTCTACCATTAAACCTGACTTCAAAGGGATTTCTACAAAACAAAAAACAATGAAACGGTGTCATTCATTCCATTGACTTAGCGTTCATTTCCCTTCCATTCTTCAAAATAAATTCAGTTTCTGAAAACTTGTTGTAATGACGTAGCCGCATTTCAAGATATAAAAGTTAGACAGTAGTAAGTCACGGAAAGTGTTATAATTTGAAGTAACTGCCAAGATGGCCGTGCGTACCACGTAGGTATCTTGTAACCGTGGTCTTCCGGTAGAACTCTCTAGTGTTACTATTAGTAGTTATTGGAACAGTTCATCTAGCTATTGATAGAGAGTTTATATATTCAAATGGTTCTTCGGACGATTGAACACCTTCTTATTATTTGTGTTGTAAACACGACGTTTTGGCCGATCAATTCTTCGGCCTTCTTCAGGTGTAAAATCAGAGTGTGATGGGTTAAACAGAAGTTATGTTTAAAGGGGGCTAGCCCTTATAGCACATGGCCCGGGTGTTTTTGTGTCTTTGTCTTGACGGGTTTAGATTTGTTGAGAAGTGGCAGACTTGATGAACACAAGAAGGCCATAATCAGGGGAGACCACATCTAGAGAGAGAACGGCGAGCATCTTCCTCTTTGGGAGGAAGTCCAGATTATTGACAGAGAAGGGTTAATAGAAATAAAGCCTTCGTTGCATGGTAGTATTAGTCCGGGGGCCAGCAGGGGCTACCGTGCACCCC
>VCCN01006905.1:466765-477460 GCA_006491835.1 Architeuthis dux
TTAGTCACTCAATAGAAACCGTCACGTGTTTTGGCAGCATGCTGTGTTAGGATGATCAATTAAAGATTGGACAAATGGGTGATCAATGAATAAATTACTTCTCTCGCTTTTTGTTGTATCACTGGAAAAAAAAACAAGCGTGAAAGCTGACAGACACAAACTAAGTGACTAATTTAGCATGAACTTACATTGTAAATTGAACCCCCCCCAGAAATTACTTTGGGTGGAAATATTCAAAAAACAATAAAGCGTTTTTTCTAGACATAATAAGGAGTAAATGTTTAAATTGTCAGCCATGTAGCACAATTGGTGCGGCCTGTACGCGTGACACATACATACATGGTCGGTGCCACTCGATACGAATAAGGCGGCTCCCAGGAGAGCACACTGCCATGTGTGACCCATGGAGCAGCGCGTGCTTAGAGAAAGGGACCGGGTGCACAATCCGGCCCTACCTTGGGAACAATTCTGTTGCTGCATACAGCACTTGGCATTCCCTGACGGTCACCCATCTGGGTGATGACCAGGATCGACGTCGCTTAACTTCGGTGACACGAGAACCGGTGTATCCAACGCGATTTGGATACATACATACATATGCCAGCCAGGCAGAATCACTTAAAAACTGAAATAAACAGTTTTGGTTGACAATTTCTAATATCTTCAGTTCTTCCGAAGCACGTGATAGCCTTCATCATCTTTTTCGTATTTTAATGAAAATGGTTGGCCAGTCGACCGTAGACGAAGGCGACCCGAACGGCCCTGTTTCTTTTCGCTACTATCCTTTCGAATAGGGCTGGGCACGACCCCTTTCCCTGGTTCGACAACCACTTACCCTCATCCTACCCTTTAGCAGAGGCATTGAGTACCATTACAAAAAGTCTTTTCTATGAAACAGCCAGGGATTGATCCCCGCTCGCCTATAGCAGCTGGTATTCCAGAGAGTCACCAATCTCGGTAATGACCAGTCTCGTCGTTGCTTAACGGTGGTTTCTTTACTAAATAATCACAAAAAGTCCTACAAACATAAATCTTGGATTTTTTCCACAGCATATCGTACTCTCTTCTGTCTTTCGCCATGTGGACAGTTTATCAAATAACAATGTTCTAAGCTTTTCCAAGAATGTATAGAACGATACCCCAATATATACAGGGTGTTTCATAAAGTATGCAACCCTAAGGATAAGAGGGTAGAATTTACGCACACGTACATATTATGCTACAATATTAATTACGTGGCAACACTTCACTCAGAAACAACAGTATTTAGCAGTTGAAATTATTGCATCATTCTTTTATTTGTGTTGCGTCAGCTATGTTTTGTTCCAATGTAATGAAACCAGGTTAAAGAAAATCATTTTCAATATCTATTGTAAAGTTGAAATGTATGTGTAATTAGTATCTTTTGTAATTTATTTGTAATTTGTGTCGTTAAAAACAGTTTTTAGAATTAAAATAGTTTAAATACAAGTTATCAAAAAGACGCTTGCATCCTTTTTTAAACAACCTGTAGATATAAATCCTCATTCCCTATTCTATATATGTTTCAGAGGATTAATTGGTAGTTTATATATGTATAAAAGGTAAAGTAACCTTTAAAATATCTGATCAGACATATAATAGATACATGGCTATCTCTTAAAAGTTAACTCCCAATGGAGTATGGGAGGCGGGTGAGGAAGTTCCGGTCAGCTTAATGTTGGATATTTAGGCAGCCGTGGGCGGAGGTAACATATTTGACCCCCACAGACGTTGAAAGTTATAAACAAGATATCGACGAAAACCCCAAGCTGCAAGGTGGTCCAGGACCGGAAACAGAAACACTAAGTGTTCAAAAGTCATAAACAGGATATTGACTAAACCATGACTGCAGATGGTGGCCTGGAAAATCAGCATGCGCGTTCGAATAGGATAAAAGCGACATAGAGGCCCTCGGAAAAGCGGAGAGGCAGAGAGCAGCTGGGCTTTGGAGCACGGGGCCAGTTTCCCTGTGGGGAACAGTCTGTCGACTCTCATCATCTCTTCCCCACTCTTCATTCTCCGCATTTGATGTATTTGATGCAAATAAAAATATATTATCATATTTTTATAAACTAAAGTTTCGATTCTTCGTTTTCTCCAAGTTCAGGATTTTCCTCCCGCGGACTAAGATGGATGTACATTAGTGATCCTGTCGAGACCAGGACTTCATTCTTACAAGTTCTTTTATGACCACCAGATGAAAGTCCACCAAAGGGATACCTCCAACCTAACCACACAGCTTAGAGTGTACTCAATTAACTGCTGAGAGCTTTCTACACTCATACCGGGAATCGAACCCAGTACCTTCTGCATATGAGGCAGACGTGCTAACCATTACACTTTTTGATCGGACATATAATAGATACATGGCTATGAGGAAAAAATCAAATCAACATGGACCTATATTGATTCAAAAATATACTATCGTTCCTGTATACACGCAGAGTCGCGCCCAACACACACACACACACACACACACACACACACACACACACACACACACAAATGATTTGTGTGTGTGTGTGCATCTGTGTGTAGTATAAGCTTTCTGCAAGTCATCCTGCTTATTGGCAAGCATATTTCCCAACTGGTTGATTATCTTTTGAAGTTCGTCGGCTTAAGTTCACTTTCATTTGCAACTCATTGTGCACAGGACATCATCATCACAAACATCGAGATTCTCAGGCCATCCATGGCCACAAGCAAAGGGGCCATGCTGCAAAAGACCAACCTCCAGTGGGCAGGCCACGTAGTGAGAATGGAGTATTACCGGCAATCAAAGAATCTACTATTCGGAAAACTAGTTTGTCATCGGCGGAAAAGCCGGGCCCCACAGGAGACATGCAAGGACTCCTACAAAAGGACCCTAATCTCTTGTGGAATCAACCTTCGTCAGTGGATTACAGAGGCAGCCGACAGGAACCCATGGCGACACAAGGTCTACTAAGCGACCTCCCTTGTCGAAGCAAACTGTAGAGCAAAAGCAGAATAAAAAGGTTGCACTGCAAGACGGGTGCTCCTGCCAGACCTTCTTTTGCAACCGTTGTGGAAATGCCTACCTCTCCCGCATAGGCCTCGCTAACCACCCGAGGGCCTGCAACATCAACAGACATGGAAAACACTTCTGAATCCTCCTTCGCAAAACCAAACCATGAATACAACAAACTTCAAACAACAAACTTCAAACAACAAACAACAGCAATGACAACCATGCCAAGGGTATTTATGAATAGTAATAGCAACGATAACTAATTTGTAAATTAAATAAAACTGTGTGATTAAATACTTGTTGATGGCGAAGGAGAGCAGCAAATTTGCGACAGAGGCCAATGCTTTGCTGATTCCCAACTTTATTTATACCACATTGCCTTTCCAATAGAATTTATACGTTCTAGTTTTACAGCTAAATATTGACCTGGATTCGGATTTTCCTTCTTCCTGGTTGCTTTGTGATAACGAGCCCCACTAGCCCTGCTTATCGGATCTCACAATCTTTTATTCTCAGACACATCAATCTATTCGTGGCCAGGATGGTATAATGATTTATGTCTAGTTCCAGGAGGCTGTCTCCCCAGGCTGAACATTCCCATTGCACTTAAAGTTCATTGCTTGATGCCTGAGGCGCCCCAAAGGGAAGTGCCAATGAAACTATATATAATTGTTGTCCGTACCTACACGTACGCGTGTGGGTTCCTGCACTAAACTCAACCTTGTGTCACATTTCACCCTCGTGGGGAGGTGGCTAAATCCGGACACATCCATCTAATGGAGTTTGGTGCAGTCAGTTGGCGTTGGAAATCTTCCCATGTCAGCTGATATTCAGGATATATCGTAGGCATCTGTTGACACAAATCTGGTGCTTGTTGGTGTCAATCATTCTCCATGTCCCAGATCCACACGGGAGAGCTGCCTTCACGTTGATGTTTAAGATTCTGGTCTTATTTCGGAGGGACAATGCATCGGAGTTCCAAATGAATGCATTGCCTTCTCGACATCATCATCTGCACCATCATCTTTGATGACTACGTTCCTAAGGTATGCGATACAGATTAGCATCGGAGAGATTACTAAACTGCATTTCTATCGATGAAACTTTCAGTAGAGAGCCGAGTCAAAACGCTAGACACTCAGAAGAACAATTGTTTTTAGTTAGAGGGAAACTCCAACTAAACGATGTCTTTTCGTACAGTTTCTCGGTATTGCGTAGTCTAGTACAGGGCCACTACAGGAGAGCACCAAGCGCTCTTCAGTTTGCGTCATCATGATCATGATCATGATGATGATGATGATGATGATGATGATGATCATCATCATCATCATCAACACCGAGATTCTCAGGTTAGCCAGGGCCACAAGCAAAGGGGCCATGCTGCAAAAGATCAACCTCTAGTGGGCAAGCCACGTCGTGAGAATGGAGTACTACCGGAAACCAAAGAACCTCCTATTCAGCGAACTAGTTTGTCACCGGCGGAAAAGCCGGGTCCCACAGAAGACACGGAAGGACTCCTTAAAAAGGACCCTATTCTCTTGTGGATTCAACCTTCGTCAGTGGACAACAGAGGCAGCCGACAGGAACCCATGGCGACACAAGGTCTACCAAGCGAAGCAAACTGCAGAGCAAAAAGCAGAATAATTGCGTCCAGTCCATGGTTTTATTGTAAATGTAAATAACTACGGAAGCATTTGTTTGTTGTTGTAACATGTGCCACCTAGGACTTTGGAGTAAAGACAGAAGCTAGTACCAAAGACATGCTTTATAGTTTAATGAATTTCATTTTATCTACTAAAATAGAGCATAATTAGTCCTAGCAATCTCTTATGGTAGCTAACAAAAACATAGATGTCATTATGTAAAGGTTCAAATATCAAAGATAGCAGTGAACTAAGTTTAGTCTGGCACAGGGCCCAAATCATGGAGCATTATTAATTGCATATTTGCTAACCATTCACATACAACAAGTGTAGATATTTACTAAGCATAAGTAAGTATAACTTACAGACTACCATAATAGTCAAGTACAGGGTTTACAGATGTCTTTTGCCGCCCAATGCCAGATGTGCATGGTCCTGAGACAAATTAAGTCGCTTCAGTACCAAACTAATCAGATAACTTAAAATCCATCATCAGAACAGACTTGTATGATCTTGGTACCAAATCAAGTAGCTTCAGTAACAAAATAATCAAATAACTTAAAATCCACCATCAGACCAAATGTGCATGGCCCTGGGACAAATTAAGTAGCTTCAGTACCAAAATAATCAAAGAACTTAAAATCCATCATCAGACCAAATTTGTATGGTCTTGGGACCAAATTAAGTAGCTTCAGTATCTAGCTTTGGGAGGACACCGGCCTAGGAGAAGGACAACCCTGAATCCAAAAACAGCTCACCAGAAAACAGTGACAACGAGTGAGCTCAATTACCTACTGCCTTCCCCAAACCAGCATGACCACACAATCGTCATGGGAGGAATTATTAAAGGCCTTTGCCCAGAAGTGGTACAGGAATTGTCCATGATGAGTATATGTGTGTATTTGCGTGTGTGCATGTTGTGTGCATGTATATGTGTACGCGCGTGTATATGTGTGTGTGTGTGTGTTTTAACTATCGTTTATTCTGACGTCAAATTGCCGAGATAAAAAAAACGTGTGTAAACGAAGCATCCAACCCACAAGCCCTTGTCTCGTGCCTCCGCTTTAACCAAGAATGGCCCAGTTCACCTGAGTAGTAGAAGGCTGTGGGTGGCTTAACTGTTATCAGCGTGGAATCGTCGGACCGGGTTCGAATTTTAGCCGAGGCTTTTTATGCGAGTGGCCTAATGGTTAAACACACGGAGAATCAGCGGTTTGCGTTCACCCCACACTAATTCCCTAGGAAAAGGCATGAATCCAATTCTCATTCCAGATATGGGCAAACAGTTTAACTCTGTAAGGAAGCCCATCTTTGGCGTTCGGGCTAGCAACCCGCCACCCGTAAAAAACCCACAATTGCCACAGAAAAATTAATGGGTCTCCATGGATCATTGGAGAAATATAAACAAATGAACCACCCCATGTGTCGCATGACACGGGAGCAACCGAGTCTGAGTCGTTTATGATCACTTTGCAGTAATGTCCTTATGGAAGGTATGATTCCATTTCTCGGCGCTTTCTGTTCCATCGTCGGATATCTTGATAAAATATCTCGTCACTGGGATGATATGATAGTGGGTATGCCACCCTCTCATTTACCCAAGCAATGGCAGCAAAAAGGCTGTTACCTCCATTGGCCATATTTGGCTATTATCTATCTGTTATTTATTTGGACATTTGTTGCAACAAGCTGCAAGGGCAATCCTGACCAGTTGCTAAACCCGTGTCTATCCTTTACACGTTGTGGTTCCGCACCTACAGTCACTGTTGTCCATGGGAAGAGGGAGTGTGTCGGGCCTGCACAGCTGCGTTACCCTTATATGATTCTACAGGTCTTTCTCTCTGACATATCTTCTAACGTTGAATTTGAATTGTAAGAGAGAGAGAGAGAGAGAGAGAGAGAGAGAGAGAGAGAGAGAGAGAGAGAGAGAGAGAGAGAGAAATTAATTAGAGTGGGTGGGGGAGGAGTAGATTATAGAAAGAGAGGAGGAAAGTTAAAGAGACGACGAGAGAAGAAAGTAGAAAGCGGAGAGCAAACAATGAGAACACGGGAGAGAAGTAAAAAGAAGAGAGAGATGGAGAGAAAGAGATATAGAAAATGAAAGAGGGACAACAGGAAGACAAGAAGAAGGAGAGAGAGAGAGAGAGAGAGAAAGAAATAGAGAGAGAGAGAGAGTGAAAGACAAAAAATGGAGTAGAGAGAAGATAGAAAAGTTAGAATTAACGATACATTTTATAAACAAAAGTTCGAGAAGATCTGTCGGATATCTGACTGCTCACACAATCATCACCGTTCAGTTACAAAATCACGTAAACGCAGGGCAATTGAAAGCCAATTTATTCTCCTAAGATTTGACTTTGTTGAATGAACTGAACCAATGTATGCCGGACGCCGAGGGTCTTGTCCCGGGCCATCTTATCGCATGGACACAATGGGCAGTCCGCGATTTTAGGGGCTGCGAGTGGGGTTAGGGGTCCCAGTACATTACGCACAGTCTGTTTTATGATCGGTGGCTAAAGCGGCAACCCACATAGAGTTCATTCCTTGGGGAATGTTTGAGGGATCCCAGCAGCACTAAAAATAACAGCTGTCAAATACGTGACACAAGCTGTTACTGTCCCTGTTGCATCGGGAAAGGACGTCAAGGCTGGCCTCGACAGACTGTGGTATCGGCATCTCTCTGCAATCAGATAAGCCACCCATCGACTCAACACTGGTGTGCCATGTGATATAGGGACTTTGAAGCACTGTGGGGATCGAACTTGCGACACTTTCTCCACACTAATCAAACTCAATTGCAAATGGCCCAGGGTTTCAAATAAACCTTGAAACATCCGTGACCCAGGAGGAAACATCAATAACCAGTTGCGGCGTTAGGCTCGATTGCGCCCTCTGCACATTTTTAAAAGATTATTTCTTTAGATTTTTTGTTTAGATTCTTTTAGATTATTGTTTAGATATTTCTAGATTATTTAAAAAAGATTTTTCGGGGTTCCTCAGATATATTGCGCCCACAGAGCTCCGGGGTCTGCGGGTCCGACGTGCCACCTTTGCAATAATGTAAAGTCATTCATTCGTTTCTCTTCGCTCGCAGCCAGAGGGTTCGGTGTGCGCAGGGTTAGGCGTTAGGTTGGGCGTTTTGGCTTGCGTAATTGAGCGTAGTATAGAGCTCCGGAGACCCCTAAGCAGTTGCGATTTCTGCGGGTCCCACTGCAATAATTCATTCATTTCTTGTCACTCGCAGCCAGGCCAGGCCAGTCAGAGGGTTCGGGGTGTGCAGCGGAGCGATGGTTGGCATTTGGCTTGCGTAATTGAGCGTAGTATAGAGATCGGTTTCCTCCTTAGGAGGATTAACGGGATTGCCACGGTAGGCTCTCTACATAATCCGCAGCTGCTTACAACACCTGGTATACCCGGTTGGTCACCCATCTACATACTGACCATGCTCGACGTTGCTCAACTTCGGTGATCGTACGAGAGCCGGTGTATCCAACGCGATTTGATCGTACCAATCATGTAAGCGATGGAGTTGAAACTCAAAATGAATCAAACGAATCTTTAGAAATGGTTCGCAATTTCTTTGTCTGGAAATAAAACACAGTTTTATTTTGTTAATCTTGACTGCAAAGTGTTTGTAAAATACTCTATGGTTTTTCTTTGAGAGAGCCCTTCGGTTCGATTCCAAGCAGGATGTACGCCAAAGCGAATTTTTTAAATACATTTATCCGACACAGGCGTAAACAGAACGTGTCTCTTTCCCCCCTTCCGTTAACTTTCACATCCCCTCATAATTCAGTACTTTGTGTTGTACAACACGTTCCACGACCATCACTTCGGGTTCCATATAACCTCGCAAAAACAAGAAAACCAAAATAGAGAGGATTATGAAACCTCATCGAGATCGAATCAATATAATGCTTGCTCACAGAAACTGAATTCACTCTTGTTTTTATTAGCCACGGAAACACTAAGTGTCACCCTATGGAACAGAAGGAGCATATCCCTAAAAACAGAGCTGCGCTCTCTTGTCCTGTCTGTTCTCTTATATGGCAGTGAGACATGGTCTATGAGGCAACAGGACAACAGAAGAATTAATGTATTTGACATGCAATGACCCCGGACACTCATTGGTGTCAAATGGTTTCAGTTTGTGAGGAATGATACCACCCGCCAACAAAACAAACAGATCCCGGATTCAGCTTTGATCAACCAGCGATGGCTAAAATGGTTTGGACACCAAATAAGGATCGAGTCTGGTTATCCTTAAGAAGCTTAGGTTGAAAGCGTCCCAGAGGTCGATCAAGACAACACTGACTGAACACTATCATCCAGGGCCTGGGCCATATTAGCATGCCACTCTACCAAGCCAGGAAACAGGCAATAAACAAGAACCAACGGGAGAAGGGTTTGTTTATGTGTAGTCGCCATGTTGCAACCCCAGCAGGTGCCAGAAATAAATAAATATCCCATAATCCTCTATCAAACGACTTCCGCTCCCGCGCTATGTCTAGGATTAGATCTGTATTTTTCTGAGTTAATATTTGCCGAGAAAGTCACATTGATAAAACTCTTTATTGACATTTTCATGAGTAAAACTGACAATTCGAAACGTAACAAATAACATTTTAAAAAAGGAACACGTTTTTCAATGTTTCCAAATCCCCTGGAAAACATCAATTGCTTCAACGAGCGCTTTCACGCGTTGTTCAGTCAATACTTGGTATAAAGTCCATTTAAACAATTCTAAACAAGTACCTTATTCTTTGGAATCCGCTTCTGATTTGTTGCTTCTTGGTAGACGAGTATATGTATTCACTCTGTCTGTTTGTTTGTCCACACAATATCTCTAACAGTTCTGAATGAATTTCAATGAGATTTTGTGGAAGGGTGGGAAATGGGCCAAGGGAAAATTGGTTACATTTTGGAGTGCATCGAATTTTGATTGAGAGATACTTTGTATATATTGAGATAATAGTCCTAAATATGGAAATCATTCATGTTTGTCTGTGTGTCCACACAACATCTCCAATGAATTTCAATGACATTTTGTGGAATGGTTGGCCATGAACTACTGAAGAATTGGTTAGATTTTGGAGTGGATCCAGGAATTTGTATTCGATTGAGAGATATATTTTATTATTCTGCAGCAGAGGTGTACCAGGCTAGATGGAACTTTCAGGAAATGAACAGTTGATAAAAATGGAGGTAACTCAATATTTGTACAAAGTTTTCTCCTTTGTGATACATTTAGTCTTTTTTAATTTTTTTTCATACATTTATGTATTCACAGAACTTTGTCCACACAGTATCTCCAAAAGTTCTCAATAATTTCGATGACATTTTGTGGAAAGGTGGGTAATGGGGTAAGGAAGGAGTGTTCAAATTTTGGGGTGGATTTAGGATTTCTTTTACGGTTATGAACCCTGCATCGAAGCTATATACGAACTGATTTTCATTCAGTTTTTAGTTCATGTATGGCGTTGGCAGAGGTATGCACTCTCTGAGTGCCTTCTAGTTTCTTACTTGTAATCAGAAAGGACTTTTGTCGGAAGAATAGGAAGTCCCCAAACAGGCTTCTCCATTTTCTTCTGAAGACAAAGTTTTTAAAGGCAGTGATTGTTGGCCAATCCCCAAATTCAACGCAGACGTTGAATTAAGTTTAGGGGTTCACAGATAATTTGTCCAAAAGGTTCACACAAAACAAATTGCCTTGTTTACATGCATTCACAGAAACAATGGGAATAAAAATTACGGTAATCTTTGGTTTGACGGGTCCAAAATACGGTAGCATAATACTAGCTTTAGAAATGGCTAGAATTGGCTAGACTTTTCAATAAATGGCTTAACATGGCTACAATTGGCTAGATTTCATTTCCAGATAACTGTATAGCTAAAAGTTCTGAGACCATTTTCGTGGCACTTATTTGTATGTTTTCTAGTTCAGTGATATCTTTTTGTGGTGCGGATTTAACGCTTATACTACGTATTCAAAGTGTGGTCTTAATACCTTGACATGTTTCGATTTATTAGGTCGTTTTCAAA
>VCCN01006905.1:496004-510785 GCA_006491835.1 Architeuthis dux
CACACACACACACACACACACACACATATATATATATTGTCTGTAATTGCACAAATACATCACTCTGGTCCTAGGTAGAGGGCTAGCAAGCGTCACTTTGATTCTAGGCAGAATGCACAGATACTCTGATCCCAGGCAATCGTGCCGGGCCACACGTAAATAATCTCGCCATTTTCGACGGTTACAATGTTTGTACATGTAAATTACTTATGGTAGCACATAAATTGAAAAAGTAATGAAAACGATGATAAAAATCAAATAAGAAGGAAAGAATTAGAGAAAGAGAAAAGTACAGAAGTCGAAGGGTTAACTTGCGAAAATAAGCGCGAGAATCAGACAAAATCTAAACAAAATAGAAGACACCAAAATTTAAACAAAATAGAAGACACCAACATTTAAACAAAATAGAAGACACCAAAAAGGTGAAAAAAATAAAAGAAGAAGGCAAATCCTCTTCGCGAGAGGCGACATCTGTTGAGTAATGACTTACGTCAGTTGAAGGTGAAGTTTTTCAATCTTGAGGAGCGCCAAATCCAATTCGTGTCGTGCTTTCCACAGGGATGTCTCACACAGCGGGTCTTTACAACGATGTCTCTTGCTCTGTTCCAGGGCTTCCCGGACGGACTGTTCAAACGTCAAGGATTTCCCCATACTCTGTCAAAAGAAGAAGAAGAAGAAGATAAAAAAACCTAAGACACGGTGCAAGCGGATGTGGAATCAAAAGACGGGATTAACCTGTCTGTTCTGTGGATCAAGAGAGATTAGAGAAGAGAGAGAGGGAAGGGAAGGAGAGAGTGAAAGAGGAGATATAATACAGAGAGAGGGGGTAGAGAACAGCAGTGACAGCTAAATAAAAAAAGAAACCGAAGTGAAAAATGCGTCAAACGTGACATCTTTCACCTTTCCAACAGGCAATTTCGATTTTATCTAAAAAACAATCGTAGAGTATAACAAAATATGGTCGCGGAAAGCACATTTCCGATTCTTTCTTGTTTTATGATGCTCGTTGAGCACCGTCCAATCACAAAGACTGACAATGTTTCAATTGGAAGACACTATCTTGAAATCCATTAGAAAACTCAAATGGCGATGGGCTGGCCATGTTGCAATAATCTCAGACAACCGCTGGACATCACAACTCACAACGTGGATACCCAGAGATCATATGAGAAATTGTAGCCGGCAAAAAATAATATGGCGTGATGAGTTAGACAAGTTCATGAGCTAGTGGCGCCGCGACGCCCACGATCGAGAGGTCTGGCGGATCTTGGGGAAGATCTATGTCCAACGACGGACGTTAAAATGTTGGTAATGATGATGATGATCTTCTAATTATTCTCATGCGTTTTTCATCCGTCCGTAACAGTAGGCTCTTCCACTTAAAAGTAACAATTTTGCTGATAAAAGTATCTCCTACCAACCATTTGAAACAATGGACTCTTCCACTGAAACGAGTTCAATAGTTTACTTTCTAAAAAAAAAGCATCTCATCAAAATTAAAATATATCCGCTGGGATTAATTTGTATTTATATACATTTTGATGCGTTTTATAAATATGTAACAGACTTAGATAGATAGATAGATAGATAGATGGATGGATATATAGATAGATAGATGGATAGATAGATAGATAGATAGATAGATGGATGGATGGATAGATAGATAGATAGATAGATAGATAGATGGATAGATAGATAGATAGATAGATAGATAGATAGATACAGCATCGCCCATAAATAAGTGCACCCCTACCACTGTTTAATAGAAAGTTAATTGTCTTCTAAAGCAAACATAGCAGGATTTTATTATTTCTAGTGGAACATTACACAATCAAAACAGATATTATCAGGTATTATTTATGACCAACCTCCACAGCATTGAAACACTGTCGGCAACAATATTCTTTCGTAGTGGTGTACTTTTTTTTGGACTGTAACATATTCATATTGTTTCAATGCTGTAGAGTTTGGACATACATAATATCTGCTATTATCCGTTTTGATTGTGTAATATTCCACTAGATATAACAAAATCCTGCTATGTTTAGTTTAGAAGACAATTAACTTTCCATTAAAAAGTGGTAGGGGTGTACTTGTTCATAAAAATATGAGGATATATTTTTATTTCATAAGATACATTGTATTGTGGCGGAGAATGAAGAGCGGAAGAGAGACAACGAGAGCCGACAGTCTGTTCTTAACAGGGACATTGGTCTTGTGTTTTCCCAGGCCTTGGTAGTATGTCTCTCTGAGGGCTGATTTTACAGCCACCACCTGCAAGTTCAGTCGACATCCTGTTTATGACACCTGACCACCGGATGTGTCTTCCGGTCCCCTACACCCTGCAGCCGATATCCTGTTTATCTTTCATCACCTGTGGGGGTCAAATCTGTGACGCCCACCCAAATATCCAATACTTATTTATAGGCGATATTGTATATAGATAGATAGATAGATAGATAGATAGATGGATAGATAGATAGATATAGAGACATTGAGCCAGTTAAATACACATAAAACATAAAAGAAACCTTTTGATCGATAGTCCTGCTATTCATACACACAATAACTCTAATTTTTAAGCCAAATATTAAAGATTGCGTTAAAGATTTTCTTTTCGGTTGCATAGGCCCTACGGAAATACTGGAAAACCAATAATGGCGTCGTTTTCTTTTCTTTTCTTTTTAATCTCAGATTCCATATCTTTGCCTGCGCGAACATCGACGACGGAAGAAACGCAAAAGAAAATATAAATGTCAAGACGCCCTGGTATCGTTGTATATTCAACATTTTTTTTATAGGATTACTATTAATTTCTGACAGCACATTATATTAGAGAAAAGAAACAAGAGATATCATAGAATCCATTAAAAATTCAAATGGCTTGCCTATTGCCATTTGAATTTTTTGCAAGAATGTCAGACAACCGCTGGACATCATGACTCAAAAGAATACTGATGACGATGATGATGATGATAATGAATATAAATATATATATATATTTTCCTGATAAAAAACAGGCCGAAATCGATCCTGAGAAGCAAACAAGCAAACCCCAAAATAATGCCTTCATGAAAGCAATATTAGGCTAATAAGTTTGAAATCATTCAATAACAAGAAAAAGAACAAACTCTGTTCAAAACCTGCGACGTTGTTTATACAATTTTTGACACTATTTGACACCATTTGTCAGCATTTGGTTCTGTAATAAAATTATTTGTTTCCAATTGATTTTTCAAGTTGATCCCCGTTAAAACGTCCGAAACAAAAATAAATAATCATTGCATCAAAAATAAAACGAAGAATATCGTCCGAAATGGAATATAATTCATTGGAAAATGAAAAAGTTATATATATATATACATATATAGTATTTCTGATTTGTATGTTCATCTTATGATCGATTTCTCGTGAAACCAACTGTACAGGCTGTTATGAACCAATAAAATATTTTTCAAATTATATATATATATATCTTAGTTATGTGGATGTAAGGGAATCCGACAGAATGGTAGATGTGATTACTATCAATGCCTATCTTTATTTTTATGGTAAAATAAAGTATATTTTTGAATTCCTCATTTCTGAAAACCATGATTTAGCTCTTTAAACTACTCAGATATGTCAATTGGGAGACGAGATATGAATTTTTTTCGTGTCTGCTGGCGGCCATTTTGTTTTATGCAAATGAGGTAGTTCTTCCCAACTTTTTTCTTCACTACGAAAATATAGTTTCAATTCTTTTTGGTCATAAATAATACCTGATAATGTCGTTTTGATTGTGTAATGTTCCACTAGAAATAATAAAATGTTTGGTTTAGAGGACAATTTACTCTTTATTAAAAAGTAGTAGGGGTGTACTTATACATACTTATATTATGGGCGATACTGTATATCGATATATTGTGCGCTAGTATTTCCCATGTCTTTGACCTGCCTTGAAAATCAGCAATCGAAATCCTGGAGTAAAACAACACTGGCATTGGTGCAAAGTACGCAACTGCCTTAGCAACTAAATTGTTTATGCGGCTAGTGTACAATATAATATAATTCTTTCTTTGCTCATCAACATCTTCTTGGGTCAAGAATCTATGAATTTTATTTTCATTTGCCACTTATATTGTCCTTTTCATTCAAACAAAATGTAAATATAGAAAGAAACGTGTTCTCATTTGCTTCAAGACAGTTAAATATCATCATCATCATCGTCATCATCATCAGCCGTTTTGCTGGACAAAGGCCTTTCTCATCTCCTTCCATGACGACCTAGATTGTGCTAACCTCTCCCACGTCTTACCGGCAAACCTTTCTATCACGTCCCTCAATCTTGTGTCTGGTCTTTTCCTACTGTGTTTACTTCCCCATGGGCACCAATCGGTTAGTCTTTTCCCACATCTATTGTCATCTTTTCTTCTAGCTAAACAGCCCATCTCCATTTTTGCTGCTTAATTATTTGTATAATATCCTTCACTCTAGTCCTCCCTCTGATTCATGTTGATCTTTTTTTATCTCTCAGAGTTGCTCTTTCCATGGCTCTCTGTGCTATTCTGAGTTGGTTTTCAGTTCGATTTGTTAATTTCCATTCCAAGTTATGGCTGTATACTTTACGCTTTAAGCTCATTGGCAAGGTGCTCTTCGGAATGTCTCTATTCATATCAAATGCTTTCCAACCTATCATTATGCGTCGTTTTATTTCGCAATCATGGTCATTCTTTAGCTTTATTACCTGTCCTAGCTAGATGTATTCATCGACCTCTCCTAGCGTCTCTCCCATCTTTATGACCTTTTGGGGACTTTATCGTTGAACATTACTTTTGCCTTTGTTCTGTTCATCTTTAAACCTACTCTTTTACTTTCTCTGTTTAGATCAGTTCACATATTTTGTAATTCTTCGGATGCTTCCGATGACATGGAAATGTCATCGGGGAATCTTAAGTGGCTTAAGTATTCTCCCTCTATGTTTATTCCCATCACTTCCCAGTCAGTTTTCCGAAATATGCGTTCAAGGTTCGCTGTAAATAGTTTAGGTGATATTGTATCCCCTTGTCTTACTCCTTTGACTATCTTTATCTTGTTTGTATATTTCTGTAGTCTAATTATTGCAGTTAAATATACTGTTAGCTAAATGCGATAAGCAACCGCAACTTTGAACATTTAACCGATCTTCATTGGCTGGAGAGATTAGCTTAACAAACTACACCTTTATGCATTGAGATAAAAGTTCGTTCAGACGTTTTCTTACATTTGAATGGAAGCGTCGCTTGCATTCTCTCTCTTTCACCCTCTGGCTGAATCTCTCTTTCGCCCTCTTTCTCTTCAACTCACTGTTGTCCTCTATTTCTCTCGTCCTCTTTTTATCTCTCTTCATATCTCTCTCTCTTCATCTCACTCTCGTCATCTCTCTCTTTACGTCTTTTTATATATATATATATATATATATATATATATATATATATATATCTTCATCTCTCCCTCTTCATCTCTCTCTACATATCTTTTCATCTCTCTCTCTCTACATCTCTACCCCATCTCTCTCACCCTTGCCTTCTCTTTCTCTCTCGCCATCACTCCAACTCTCTCTCCAACTCCCTTCATCTCTCTCTCCCTTCATCACTCTATCTCTTCATCTCTCTCTACATCTCTCTTCATATCTCTTCATCTCTATATCACTACCTCACTTCATCTCTCTTCATCTCTCTATATAGCTCTCTCTCACTCTTGCTTTCTCTCTCCCTCTCTCTCGTTCCAACTCTCTCTCTCTCTTTCTCGCTCTCTCTGTCCCTGTTCCTCTGTGTTTCTCCGTCTTTTCAAAAGTTCCAATCGAACCGAAAGTCGAATCAATCTGTTGGAACCAATGCTCATTGTCAACGCCTTCTCTCATCCCCCGTCGCCGGCAGAAACCAATTATCACAGATAATTGAAGTCCAGGCGGTTATGGCGTTAACCCGACCATTGACTCGGACACTTCATCTCTCTCTCTCTCTCTCTCCCACACTCTCTCCTCTCTCTCTCTCGCCCCCTCTCTCTCTCACTCTCTCACCCCCTCTGTCAAGGCACTCATGGCTCACTTTTATAGTGTGAACGACATTGACCCAACACTTCATCTCTCTCTATACCTCGCTCTCTCTCTCTCCACCTGTCTCTTCACCTCTTTCCCTCCCCCTCCCTCGCTCTCCGTGTTTTTCTATCTTTGCAAATCGAAGTCCAGGCATTTATGGCTCACTTTTATCGTGTTAACTTGACATTGACTCAACACTTCATCTTTCTCTCTCTCTCCCCCTCTCTCTCTTCCACCCTCTCTCTCACCCCCCTCCCCCCTCCGTGTTGTTCCGCTTTTCCAAATTGAAGCCCAGGCGTTTATGGCTCACTTCCATCGTGTTAACTCGACATTGACTCAACACTTCTGATCTGATCTACCGTGGAAGCGATCGACCAATCAGCAAAGATCTATGGCCGTTTAAAAACCTTCCTGTCTAATACTCACTTTCTAATCCGAAGTATTTTAGACGATAAACTTCAGTCTGCTCCAAAAGGGTGACATTTTATGCAAAGTCGATTTTCTTCGTCTCTTTCTCTTGAATTTCAAAGAGATAAACACCAAATAATAAATAGACGACAAACTAATTGATTTCTTTTGAATTTGGATTTCGATGGAACGTATAACAACATATAGCAGTTTTTCACGAAAAAATATAGTCAAACTCCGAGCTGTGTCTTTGCTTACGAATGACCAATCTAATGAACTGAGTCTTTGCTTATGAATGGTCAATCTAATGAAATGAGTCTTTGCTTATGAATGGACAATTTAATAAAATGAGTATTTGCTTACGAATGACCAATCTAAGGAACTGAGTCTTTGCTTATGAGTGAACAATCTAATGAATTGAGTCTTTGCTTATGAATGACCAATCTAAAGAACAATATAATGAACACATAATAAATAGACGACAAACTAATTGATTTATTTTAAATTTGGAATTCGATGGTACGTATAAGAACATATAACAGTTTTTCACGAAGAAATGTAGTCAAACTCCGAGTCTTTGCTTATGAATGACCAATCTAATGAACTGAGTCTTTGCTTACGAATGACCAATCTAATGAACTGCTCAAAAACAACCTATCAAAAGAAACATTTCTAAAATACTCACACCCCTATTACATCTGTTAAATGTATCTTCAGTTGGTACTCTTTATGATAAATATCAGTATTTTCTTCATTCGTGATTAAAACCCAAACCCACTTCATGCAATCTAATGGCAATAAAACCCAAGGCCAACTAGTGTACGTCTAAACCTTTTAGTTTCTTGTTTCAAGTTTAATATAAAATGAATAAAATAATTTTAGTTAACAATACCCTGCGTTAATCTTATTGCGTGAACATACTGATACAGAACACAGATTTAGGTATAACTTTTGCAGCTGTTCTGAAGGCAGTTTTCAGACAATCACCTCGGTCAAGCCGTATTGACCGTCTTCTGTACTTCGATGAGTGACCAATAATTACTATAACCTTGTGAAGCATCTGTACGATACAATGACCAACAGATTAAGTGTTGGGCTTTGAATCCAGTGATGCGGTCTCGAATCTGATGATAGGCTGTGAAAAACATTTGATAGTAAGGAATTTAGGCAATGCAAAATATTGCAAAATATTGTTCGAAATTCTCAGATGAGCTAATACTATTTATATTTATTATTTTACTGCTACATTTCGACCTACATTTCGACCGAAGAATGCATCGGCTGAAACGCTATAAAACCGACAAAAATGAAAATATTGGTCCAAGCAATTTAATGGATTAGAAAAGACATGGTCATCAACACTCCAACCTTATCTTCTGCACCGAGAAGACTGATTACATATAACGAAAGAATGTCTGGATATGAAGTAGCTACCATTTTCTGGATTTGAAACATCAATACTGACGCCGTATATAAACTTACCACTAGGCTATCACAATCCTTAGCTACGGAAATGAAGATTATCTGTTTATGTCTGAAGAAGAATGAGTATGAGTGGTGTAAATAATCTATAATATTATTCTGAAATGTCAGTAATAACATAAGGGAAAGATTACGTAGCTTAATAAGAGGGTAGGAAGAGAGAGAGAGCGAGAAAGAGAGAGAGGACAGAAAATAACGTTAGGTAGTTTAATAAGAAAGCAGGAAGAGAGAAGACAGAACAGGGGTTAGGTAGTTTAATACGAGGGTAGGAATATAGAGGACATAAATAAGGTTAGGTAGCTTAATGCGAGGGTGAAAAGGGAGAGGAGAGAAAAGAAAGTTAGCTAGTGTAATAAAAGGGCGGAAAAGGAGGTTAGGTAGTTTAATAAGCGGGTAGGAAGAGAGGGGACAGAAAAGATGGTTATGTAGTTTAGTAAGAGGGTAGAAAGGAAGAGGTGAGAAAAGAAAGTTAGTTTACTGGTGGGGCGGGTAGGAATATTTTCGCATATGAAACTAATCTATGTTTGAATAACATTTAGATAAAATCATGTGTTTGATATTTGACCCTCACAGGTGTTGAAAGCTGTGGACAGGATATCGGCTGCAAGGTGCCGGGGACCGGAGGACACATCCGGTGTTCAGGGGTAAACATAAACAGGATGTTGACTGAACTTGCAGGTGGTGGCTGGAAAATTAACGTGGGCGTTCGAGCCCGGTAAAAGCGACACAGAGGCCCTCGAAAGAGTCAGTGATACACAGGACGCCCTGGAAGAGGCAGACAGCAGCTGGGCCTGGGAGCACGGGTCCAGTTCCCCTGTTGGGAACAGTCTGTCGGCTCTCGTTGTCTCTCTCCCACTCTTCATTCTCCGCCACGACACAATGTATCTTATGAAATAAAGATATATCCTCATATTTTTATAAACAAGTTTCGAGTCTTCCTCTTTCTCCAAGTTCAAGATTTTCTTCCCGCGGACCATCTTGGCTATACAACACGGTCAATGAAGATTGGAAGGGATGAGGGAGCAAATGAGAAGATACAGGCAAAAAGGTGAGAGAACTGTAGCGGCATGAGATAATGGATATAATCTTAGTTGTCAACACCCGTGGAATTTCCACAGCCTCAGCTAGTAGAGATTGTCTGCGTGTCTTTCTAAAGAAAGGTGAGTATGATTTGGTGTAAATAGTTCCCATAAGAAAGCAAAAGACTTAATCAGGCGAAAGTCGTATCTATTCAGCTGTCAAAACACCTCCGCCCGAAGCACTTAAGGCCCCCGTCTTCTCAGCAACTCAACACATCCTATTATCTGCACTTTGAACATCCTTTACCCAACACGACCCCACCCCTTCTTCCTCCTGTTTCCAAGTAACAAAACCCTAACCCTAACCCCTTACCCTTCTGAACAACCCAGCACAGGCTCGTCCCCTCAACAACACAACCCATCCTATCTTTTGCCCTCTCCCTCCTCTCTCTCTCTCATTTCTCAGTTTCGCCCTCTCTCTCGATTTCTCACTCTCTCGCCCTCACTCTAGATTTCTCTCTCTTTCGCCCTCTCTCGATTTCTCTCTTTCGTCCTTTCTCTCGATTTCTCTCTTTCGCGCTCTCTCGGTTTCTCTCTCTTTCTACCTCACAATTTCTCTCTCTTTCGCCCCCCTCTCTCTCTCTCGAATTCTCTCCCTTTCGTCCACTCTTGATTTCTCTCTTTTGCCCCTTCTCTTTCTTCCTCTCGATTACTCCCTCTTCGCCCTCTCTCTCGATATCTCCCTCTTTCGCCCTCACTCGATTTCTCTCTTTCTTCCTCTAGATTTCTCTCTCGTTCTCCCTCCCTTTCGATGTATCTCACCTTAACACCCTTTCTTTCCCGCCACCCCTTCTTCCTCTTTTTTTTCCAAAGAAAACTCTTGATTCCAATCTTAGAGTCGACCATTTTCTCTTACCGAAGACCCTTTATCCCGGGTTCCTGTCTATTCCTTCCAGACATTTCTTATCTTCACTTCACGAAATAACGAGTATTTGTGTTCTACCTTTCTTCCCCTTTGCCCCCTTGAACCCCTGCCCCGCACCCGCTCTGCGAGATGGAATACGCTCTAATTTCTACCACCCGCTCCTAGAGGTGTCGGGCCGAGCACCGGACAGATGGTCGATTCACCGAAGAGCCGAATGGGTGGGTTCTGGGTGTTTGGGGTCAATCTTGAAGAAGTGTCCTACATGCAAGCACAGAGAGAGAGAGAGAGAGAAAGGCTCGGAAAATGCGGTACACACTTACCAAACAACTTGAAAGTCTCTCTCTCTCTCTTTTTTCTCTCTCTTTCTCTATCTCTCTCGCACACACACACACGCACACACACACACACGCACACACACACGCACGCACGCAGACAGACAGACACACACACACAGACGCTAACGTCCACTATTTCTATATCAATGAATGAATGGCTTGGCTTCGCGAACGAATACTTTTTGTGAAGAGTATTCCACAGCAGTAGGACCATAGATGGCGAGGCCTGTGCTCAGAATAACCCTACAGCCTGAGCAGTGATGTTTTAAGTGCGACTTGCCCAAGGATGACTCCACCGTTTAAATCAAGTGTTTACATCATATGTAGCACGGATAGGAGCAGGTGGTAGGTTTGACAGGAGTGTGAGTGGCGTGAATAGGAGCAGAGCCTATAGGTCGTAGCATTCTATACGTATATGTGTGCATAAATATATATTTATCCATATACAAACACTGATTTATACCTACATATAGTTCCATTGAATGATGCAGAGCAAAATTTAATGATGATCTACCCATGATTTCGGACAGCTCTTAGAAAAATGAAAGCAGTTGATATTAAACATGCATAGAAATCTCGATTCGGTGCTTTGTTTTCTCAGGAGAGATTAAACAACTAAAGATAAACATGTAATCCTTATCCTTACACCCAGAACCCACGCGTGGTGCTCGTTTCAAGCAAGAGAAAACAGTTGTGCTAAAAATATATATTTGAACCAACAGAATTTGATGATGAACCATTGCTTATCTGGCCCAGGATTCGTCCTGGTGCTGGAAAAAAGTTCTGAAAGTCTCGTAACCATAGTCTAGCGAGCTCAGGATTCGTCCTGAGATCAAAGTTCAGCATGTCCAGGATTCGTCCTGTGACAATGTCGAGCCTGTCCTAATGCCCTCGTGACATTAGTCGCGAGGACTAGGGAGATCTTTAGAACTACCTGCACGTACGCGTGCGGGTTAGGTTTAAAGATGAACATAACAAAGACAAAGGTAATGTTCAACGATAAAGTCCCCAAAAAGGTCATAAAGATAGGGAGAGGCGCTAGAAGATGTTGATGAATACATCTACCTTGGACAGGTAATAAAGTTAGAGAAAGTCCATAACAGCGAAATAAAACGACGCATAACGATAGGTTGGAAAGCATTTGGTATGAATAGAGACATTCTGAAGAGTACCTTGCCAATGTGCATAAAGCGTAAAGTATACAACGGCTGCATTAATACCAGCCATGACTTACAGATGCGAAACGTGGAAATTAACCAAACGAACTGAAAACCAACATAGAATAGCACATAGAGCCATGGAAAGAGCTATGCTAGGGATAACTTTAAGAGATAGAAAAATATCAACATGTATCAGAGGGAGGACTAGAGTAAAGGATATTATACAAATGATTAAGCAGCAAAAATGGAGATGGGCTGGTCACCTAGCAAGAAGAAATGACAATAGATGGGGGAAAAGACTAACCGACTGGTGCATATGGGACAGTAAACATTGTAGAAAAAAACCCAGATACAAGATGGAGAGATAAGATAATGAAAGGTTAGCACAAGATAGGTCGTCATGGAAGGAGATGGGAAATGCCTTTGTCCAGCAGTGAACCTATAACGGCTGATAATGATGATGATGACGCGTGCGGGACCTCACACTAAAATCAACCTTGTATCAAATCTGCCCTCGTGGGGAGTCAGATAAACAAATACTCTTTTGCAAGAATTACTGAACAAATTTGTAAAAACATTTCCCTGTTTTCAAATCTTTCTTTTGTTTGTCCGCCTGCCGGCTGTCTGTCTCTCTCTGAATCTATTTATCTATCCGTTCGTCAGTCAGTCTGTCTGTCCGTGTGTATGTTAGTGATGGGCGTGCTTACCAATTGAAATGATTCCAAGTTAGGTCAACTGTCTGTCCAAATTCAAATAAAAGCTGATGTTTAACGCCGATATGCCCTAACCAAGTTTTGTCGCTACACAATCTTCCCACCACTTGCATTCAGTACCTCCATGTACTCCTACTTGTATCTAATCACTGAAATCAAATTTTCTCTGCTTTCTCTGTTTTCTAGAATATTGGCGATACTGGCGTCTCTCCCTTTCTCTCTCACTGTCTCTTCTTTCCTTGTACCTACCTCCTTTTCTCTCTCTTCTTTCCTTGTGTCTACCTCTTCTCTCTCTCTCTCTCTCTCTCTCGTCTTCCCCATTCGTCTACCTCTTTTTATCTTTTGTTCATATCCTTTTCTTTTTCAACAAAACCTAAGTCACGCCACTTCACCGTTTATTACATCAGATACATTGTAAAACATTTTATTTTAGTGTGAAAAAGAAAGTATACCATTTGTATATACAAGCACACATCATAACAATCATATTTACACAATATCTAGGGCCTTAAATCGTTTAGTGTGGAAAAAAGTATACAATTTGTATAAGCAAGCACACATCATAACAATCATATTTACACAATATCCTGGGCCTTAAACATTTGCGGTGGTGTAATAAACATCATACTTCTTCTTAAAATCATTTGCATCTGTTGATATCACTACATATTCCGGTAATCTATTCCAAAATCCCACCACTCTATTGCTAAAAAGATAATATTCTGATATTCAATCTACTTCTATTTGCTTCTACCGTATACGTGTGGCATTTCAGTCCCTTGTATCCCCCTTCTAGTAAAATATACATCAGGGTTTATTACTTCTAAACCACGCATAATCTTGAGCATTTCTATTAAGTCTCCCCGATCTCTCCTATTGTCTTTATTGTTGCCATTAGGTTCACTCAATTCTCATTTAAAATTATTTATTGATTTTATTCCGACCGTTGTATTACTTATCGCTACTTACAACAATCTATTAATGACTTCGAGGTTTGAACCTGTCAAACGATAATCCCCAAGCGTCATTTTAATGCCATCGTCCAATTTTGATGAACTCCTGCGTCCAGAGCGACACTCGATCTGACCACGGATAACTCTACTTATGAACTTCAGACATAATTTACATTATTTTAGTAACATGTTGTGGTAGTTGTGGTATCCAACTAGACTGGAACACAGTAATGAATGATGAGAATTTATTAATTCGGAGAGAAAATAAAAGTGAATAAAGAATGAATTGCCAAGTGCATTCCCAGGCACAATAATGAACTAGGCATACGTTTTGTTGGTTTGTTGCAATTGTGATCCATTTCTTTATGGAAGATTTATCAGACGATGAAGTGGTGAATGTTTATATTATTATTTATTATTCCACGTTGTGATCCATTTCCTTGTGGAAGAATTTATAAGATGAGGAAGTGTTGCGTTATGATCGTTACGCGACCTTTAACATTAAGTCTTAATTAGGTTGGTCATTTAAATAAGTATAATTTCCGATAAGTCAATTTCCGTTTTAGTTTTGATAAAATGGATGGCCCTGATAAAATCTTCTCACGGTCGGAAGAAGGACTACTCTAGTGTCAAAGGTCACCGATTGGCGTCAGTAATTTCGACTCAGAATGTTAAGAAAGTTTGCCCCACGCCGCGTGAAAACCACATTACTGAAATTGGCGTCGGAAATGTCCGACGGAAGATTTTTAAGAATTAACTCATACTGCGTCTTATAGATAAGCACGCCAGGTCAGCACGCAGGCTTAAAAGGGGAGCCATTTTGACATATAGAGGGCAGTAGACAGTAGAGGGGCAGTCAGGGAAGTTGACACGGGTAAGCGTGGCCTCGACGCGTGTGAAGTTAAGTACCAGTGACCAACGCTCGCTTAAGTTTATCCGACCCTCCCCTCTTCCCGTGTCCCGCAAGCAAATCGGCCGTGCATTAATCGCCTATCTCCCTCGGTGGAAGAAATGTCAAAATGTCCTTGTATATGTTTTGAAAACTGCTACGTCTGTGTGTGTCTGTTTCACGCGACGTAAAAAGTACGGCGGAATAAAAAGCAACTTTGAACATTTTAAGAGCGTTGCTGTTTCCATTCATTCGGTGCAGCCCCTGCACCTACTAACCTGCATCTGCATGCTACTAACATGATTACTCAGAAGTAGTAACATGTTCATATTATTATCTGAAATGCTTACGTTGTGTTACGTATTATGTTATGTTATGTTTTATGTATTTCAGATAATAAAGATTGGCTGTCTATAAAAAGAGCGTTATTGTTACTATTTTATGGGTGTGTGAGTGGCGTAGCGATTGAAGTCGCGGACAATGGACAATTGGGAAAGGCATGAACCCATCTCTTCTTCCATCTCCAGCTATGAGTAAAATGGCAAGGCTTGGAAGGCAGCCAGCTTAGGAAATGGACAGCTTTGATTCCAAACCAGGGAGTGGAGCCACCTTAAGATGCTTGGATGCCAAATATGTCGTCCTCTCGGCGGCTCCTGCAGTCAAGCTGATGCCAAAACGTATCGTCCCGCTTTCCTTTAGACTACATCAACGAGGCCGGGAGATCTGGGGATCCTAGGATCTCCACACGATTTCACCAGGCTTTTGCCTTGGAGAGGTCACTTCGGTGTCGTTCCATTGTGTATCGAGAGGCTTTCTTATTTCGCATGAGAGAGAGAGTG
>VCCN01006905.1:540105-553788 GCA_006491835.1 Architeuthis dux
TTATCGAATTCCGATCGACTCGCGAATCAACAGATCGATACCACTCTAAATCTTCACTCACGCCTTCACTTGGCGAAGATCAGAGATTTATCGACCCGGATGCTGTGAACAAATTTCCAGCGATAAAAACACAAACTGGTGACCCGCTGCGAATTCTTCACCTCCAGATCTTAACCCAACAAACACTAAAACGTAACGATCTATTTCCATAAGATCTAACAACTTTTCATTCGAAGTAAACAACGCTGTTTTTGTCACTTGCGTCAATGGGTCACGAAGGTACCAATTCGAGACTTGCGTTTTTGTTGAGCACTCGCCGTTTTTAAAGGTGTTATCTCTAAATCTATTAGGTTGTCACATATGAAATATCGTTTTTGGAATTGTAAGGTGAAGGATGTTAAGAACAATAACAAAAAAGGTAAATATGTAATCAAATTTGACCCATTTGAAGCAATAACCCTTTCCTACTCTAACGATAATATGCCATATCTATAACAATTATTTAGGCTTCATCATCATCATCATCATCAGCCCACTCCCCGGTTAGGAACCACTGATCTAAGATATTCGATTATTCGTGTATGTATATGTGTGCGTGTGTGTGTGCGTGTATGTGTGCGCAAGTGTGTGTGTGTGTGTGTTTGTGGGGGGGAGATGGGAGACTATCATCATCATCAGCCGTTATAAGTTCACTGCTGGACGAAAGCCTTTTCCATCTCCTTCCATGACGACCTATCTTGTGCTAACCTCTGCCACGTCTTACCTGCAAACTTTTCTATCTCGTCGCTCAATCTTGTGTCTGGTCTTTTCCTCCTGCGTTTACTGTCCCATGGGCACCGATCGGTTAGTCTTTTTCACCATCTATTGTCATATCTTCTTGCTAGGTGACCAGCCCAGCTCCATATTTGCAGCTTAATTATTTGTATAATATCCTTCACTCTAGTCCTCCCTCTGATCCAAGTTGATCTTTTTCTATCTCTTAGAGTTATCCTTGCATTACTCTTCCCATAGCTCTCTGTACTATTCTGAGTTGGTTTTCAGTTCGTTTTGTTAATTTCCATGTTTCGCTACCGTAAGTCATGGCTGGTATTATGCAACCGTTGTATACTTTACGCTTTAAGCACATTGGCAAGCTGCTCTTCAGCTCGTTTTGTAAAAGGTTAAATGCAAATATTTAATCCAAATAATCTATTCACTTTAAAATGTAATAATAACCCAGGCCATAAGTCATGGCTGGTATTATGCAGCCGTTGTATACTTTACGCTTTTAGTGGCCATAAACTAAGCAAAACGCACGAATTATGGCTTACCTAGTATTGAACCTTTTATTACGGATATGAAGTTCAAAATGCTTGAAAAAATAATAATCTGTAGGAGAAATGTCAGGGGAATACGGAGGATGCTGCAAGACTCCATATCTCAAATCTCGAGGTTTAGTTTGTGTTTGCATAGTTTCAGATCCAAACCTATTGGAACCAACGCTGAACAGTTCACACACTTTTAGTATACACTTCCAATGCGTTGTTGACGATATCAGCAGCTTGTCCTAATTTGAAATCGTATTTGAAAATTAGTCTAACTTCTGGGGTAGACACCATTGCTGTTAAGGGCTCAGAACACCCTCAATAATAACGAATTATATCTCTATTTACATTGGATCCGCCCCCAAAATGCAATCACACTGGTAAATATTTTAGCAGTATTCCTTATGATGTAAAAATGACATTTCATGTGTAGTTTCAAAATAATTTATAAAAATGAGCACTGTAGCGCTAAAAATAACGAACATATCAACTTTTTAAAATGGTACGTTGGGCACTTATCATGCGCGGCTAATCATTTATTTTTTAACATAATCTCCTTCCTTGTCAATGCACTCAATTCAACGCGTCTCCATTAGCCACATAGATCTAATATTATACTGTGAACATTTCAGATCCAAATTCAGTTAATAACTACGTTTCAGGCGTACGTATAGCATCCCCACCCCGGAAATTAACCATTGTTTTAACCTTTAATAGAAAATGTATTATATTAACAATTGATGGTTTAATTTTTCAATACATTTGAAAACTATAGATTACACTAAACACCCCCAGACACGCACACTCAAACATACAACCCCCCTCTCACACACACAAATCAGTTTAACATTTTTTTAAAAACCAGAGTCTTGCGACTTTGGTGAAATGTTATTTTTTTTGTAACTAGATTCTTGCGACTTTGGTGAAAGGTTATTTCTTTGTAACTAGACACTTGCAACTTTGGTGAAAGGTTATTTCATTATTTCGCTACGTGTTGCGTAATCATGTTATTAACATGCAGACATAGTGTTATTACCATGCAGGAAGAAACTGCACAGGACAGTGTGCACTCGAACGATGAAACAAACGAACGTTCGGTTATAGCGTATCGATGTTTATTTTCGTATACATGAACAGATGGAGGCATTCAGCAGTTTTCAAAACAAAAAACACGTTTACATATCGCCCGGTGAGAGCGTATACATGACCGATTTGTTTACGGATCGAGAGAAAGAAATGGACTGCTAAACCTAGGCGAGTGTTGGTCCCGGGTAATTAACTCCACACGGGCCCGAAGGCTGGCGGGCGCCTTACGGCCAACCCAGTCTTTCTGACTACCATCTCTAATTACTCTCTCTCCTGACAATCAAAACATCGGTCCTGCAATGATTTCAGAAAGTATGGCTTTAATTTTCAAAGGGAACGTAGGTTTAGGGCAGGTTTGTAGTTTTGTGTGCCTACAAAGAACTGTATTATTGAAAAATGCGTGAGGCTAAGCAGTCAAGCATATTTCCGTATTTTAAGCCTTCCACATTAGGTTATTCTTTGGGCCTGGGAACGCTCAAAACCTTTCTTCTCCGCTATACACTATAACGCTATATCGGATAGCAGCGTAAACCTGTACTAATCTAGGTCTTTCGTAAATGCAAATTGGCGTAAAGCGAACTTTCAAAAAGCGGGGGAAACCAATATCTCGAGAATGTTCAGCAGTTTCTCACCAAACGCACGAATTCGTTTCTGCTATAAATCAAAACAAATTGGCAAGAGCTTATTTATGACTGCGGGGACGACCTTTGAAACAGGCTGGATTGACATCTGATTGATGAACAGAATGTTACTTCCCGTAAAGAAAAAGTTGATTAGATGGAACTTACTTGTCTGACTTTTGGCCGAGTTTACCTCATAAACTCTTTCTTAGAGCATTTCTTGTAATGATTTACTCCAACGGTAAATCTCTTTGTTCACTTAGCTTTATATATACTTGTATGAGTTTGTACAATTGTTATACGCATTGTTTTTATTACCTTGATTAGAACTCAAACTCTTCTTTCCCTGCTCTGAAAATTGACCAAGACAATTCTGTTAAATAATTTAAATCTTTGCTGTTGTTTGTCCAATCTGAGTTACTTCCCCTCCCCCTTGCTCTTCTTTTTTTCTTTCTCGATGCGTTTATAACCTCGTAATTTCTTTTGTTGGACGCAAATTTAGTTTCATTCTTGTTCAACTAAGTGGAACTATGTCGCTTTCGTAAATTAAGGATTGGTTCATTTCTTGAGTTCTTTGTTCATTATCTAAATTGCTGAATGGTCGTGGATGTTCGTAATGGACAGAAGAAAGAAAGATAGAAGAGAAGTCTGCTGATTTATCTACTTCTATACAAATGCGATTGGACTTTGGAATTGACAAAGAAAAGAACACGTATGATGCCAAGCGATGATTTAGCAAGAGGTATTAAATTAGGACACCCCTTAAACGCGCTGACATTTTGCTAAGATTTGCAACTTAATAATATTCGTGGTGTCTGCATTCGCGCTAACCTCTATAATGAATTGATTTTCCAAGAGAGACGAATGAGATAACTATTAAATGCTAATTATAGTTATATAATAATATCATTTATTTATTTATTTGCATATGCGGTCACAGCAGATTTCACTACTCTTTTCTCAAAGGGTGATCCAGCGAGTTACAAGGTTTTCTTTAATTTGACGCAAATTTAGTTTCATTCATTTTCACCCAAGTGAAATGTTACTTTCGCAGATTAAGGAGAAGTGCAGTTTTTAAGGTCCTTGTTCATTATCTTAATTGCTAAATGGTTGTGGATGTTCGTAGCGGACAGAAGAAATAATGAAAACAAGGCTGGATGCAGCAGGGTCAAACTCCACTCCTACTTCTGTTGTGACTGAAGATGATTACTACAACTTTTGTATTGTATATATAATAAATTAAAAATATTATAAATATATATATTTTTTATATGAATGTATTTATTTATTAGAATGAAATAAGCCCGTATGTATCTGTATGACACATTTTCGTAAACAATCAGTTGGTCGGGAGTTCAAATCACGGTAGGGGAATGTGTATTTTGCATATCGGTTTACACCCCTTATTTTGGTGAGGATTGTTCTTGTTCTTGTCAAGGTAGGGAATCAAAGGCAACCCCAGACTTTGTACTGGAGTTTAAAGATAAATCTGACACTGATTTATCAACGTCTATACACAGGCACTTGAACGGTCAAATTGACAAAGTGTTGTATATTTAGGCAGCCGTGGGCGGAGGTCACAGATTTGAACCCCACAGATGTTGAAAGTTATAAACAGGATATCGACGAAAACCCAAACTGCAAGGTGTCCAGGACCGGAAACAGACACACCAGGTGTTCAAAAGTCATAAACAGGATATTGACTAAACTCTGGCTGCAGAGGGCGGGCTGGAAAATCAGAGTGGGCATTCGAACCCGATAAAAGCGACACAGAGGCCCTGGGAAAAGCGGAGAGGCAGAGAGCAGCTGGGTTTGGGAGCACGAGGCCAGTTTCCCTGTTGGGAACAGTCTGTCGGCTCTCATTATCTCTCTCTCCCACTCTTCATTCTCCGTCACGGCATAATGTACTTGATGCAAATAAAAATATCCTCATACTTTTATAAACCAAGTTTCGAGTCTTCCTTTTTCTCCAAGTTCAGGATTTTCCTCACTCGGACCAAGATGGATAGACAACAAAAGAAAAGAAAGTGAATGTTGGTGAGCGCAGATTTCGTATTTTCTAATGGCTTTCATTTCTTGGACCTTGGAGATCGGCTACAAAACTCTGTTAGGCATGAATAGAACCACAGATCCTGAGGAGAAAGTGGTGTTGGGTCGGCCATACCCGTACCTTGCCAGCAACATCACTAAGCAGGCCCTTACCTGGAACCCACAGGGAAAGAGGAAGAGTGGGGGCCAGAAAAAGGGGGAGCAGAGACAAAGAGGAGGAGATGAAGAGAGGCTGACACTCCTGGAGGGATCTAGAGAAGACTGTCCAGCGCCGAGTGCACTGGCAGAGAGTCGTCGATGACCTGTGCTCCTCATGGGACAAAAAGGTTTAAGTAAGCATGATTAGAAACAATTTGAACATTTGACTGATTTCATGGATAAGACCATAGCCTAATGATGAAAACAGAAGATATATTTTACACAACAAATATTTATTTTTCAACATAATCTCCTTCCTTGTCAATGCACTCATTTCAACGCTTCTCTATTAGCCCCATGAATCGAATATTATACTGTGAACATTTCAGAACAAAATTCAGTTAATAACTACGTTTCAGGCTACGGACTTATTGGTCCACCCCCGACGTAGAGCGACATATACCACACCTTGTTCCTAGGCAGAGGTTCCGGCGACATACTCTGATACTAGGCAGAATTACAGATACATACGTACATAATCCCATAATTTCTAACGGGTATTTTGCTAGTATACACACATACATAGATATGGATAGTTTTTACATACACCTATATCTATATATAAAACGACGCATAACGATAGGTTGGAAAACATTTGGTATAAATAGAGACATTCTGAAGAGCACCTTGCCAATGTGCTTAAAGTATACAACGGTTGCATAATACCAGCCATAACTTACGGATGCGAAACATGGAAATTAACAAAACGAGTTGAAAACCAACTTAGAATAGCACAGAGAGCCATGGCAAGAGCAATGCTAGAGCGAACGCACAATGTAACAAGATTGTATATTGCAATGCTAGTAATGATACTATTAGTAGTTGTGATAAGCAACATGGATGCCTACAATTACATCATTCTTCATTTAAGCACATTGGCAAGGTTATTTTCAATATGTCTCTATTCATACCAAATGCTTTCCTGCTGATCGTTATGCGTCGTTTTATTTCACTTTCACGGACGACTTACGGGTGCGAATGAGCTGAGAACCAACTGAGAATCGCACAGAGAGCCATGGAAAGTGCAATGCTCGAGATAACTCTAAGAGATAGAAAAATATCAACATGGATCAGAGGAAGGACTAGAGTGAAGGATATTATACAAATAATTAAGCAGCAAAAATGGAGATGGGCTGGTCACCTAGCAAGAAGAGACGACAATAGATGGGGGAAAAGACTAATCGATTGGTTCTCATAGGACAGTAAACGCAGTAAGAAAAGATCAGACACAGACCAGACCAGACACAAGATGGAGGGACGAGATAGAAGGGTTTGCCGGTAGGACGTGGCAGAGGTTAGCACAATCTAGGTCGTCATGGAGGGAGATTGGAAAGGCTTTGTCCAGCAGTGGACCTATAACGGCTGATGATGATATACGAGGTCTGTCCATAAAGAAACCGAACCGTTGTAACGTTTTAGGGTGCTCTGACTGAAATGTTATGTAGCAGTGACCTTGCCCCTTTGTATAAAATAAACTGTATCAAGCCACTTTGGTTAGTTTTTGAACTACACGTGCGAGAGTGAACGTGTGTCTAGTGCGCTTGACCCCCCCCACCCCAGTTGAACAATGAAGGTTTTACAAGTTCTGTGATTCGTAGGAATCGTCGCCTAACTGTCCATGCAGTTTCCGAAAAGATAAGAATCTGTAAAAGTTCGTGCAACATGATTTTAAAAGAGAATCTGAGGATGCATCATATTGCATTTTATTCATCTGTCAGCAGATTTTGCGGCAACACGATTCATCATCGGTTTTTCTTTTAAAATCATTTTGCACGAACCTTTACAGATTCCTACCTCTTCGGAAACTTCACGGACAGTTAGACGACGATTTCCACGAATCACATCACGCACTTTTTCAATGTGATCTTCCTCCGTCAACGAGAAATGTCGTCCAGATTTAGCATCCCCTTTGGTGGATGTTCTTCCCATGGTACCACTCGTGGCAATGCGTACGGCTCCGACAATCCTCACCTGTTGCAACATTAGAAAAGTCTCACAAAAAGATTTTCCTAATTTGAAACAGAATTCCACACAAACACGTCACTGTTCTAAAACCTACATTGTTCAAAGGCCAAGCTCACTAGACACACGTTTACTCTTGCACGTGTAGCTCAAAAGCTAACCGACGTGGATTGGTGCACAGTTCGGTTTCTTCATGGACAGACCTCGTATATATAGTTTTTAAAAACATCTATATCTTCACCCAAGCATCCATATACGTATGGCGGAGCAGTAAGCATAACATCAGTGTTACTTACTTTTTCTTCATGACATATAAATATGAATATATATGTATATATGCATAATATTTACTTACACCAATATCTCCGCCCAAACATTTATATATCTACGTCTGGGCATTGAACAAAAAGCGAGCATTTTTTTCCACAATACTATAAATCAAAGGGTTACTTACTTTTCCCTCGGGGCATATAGATATGAATAAATATGTATATATATATTTAGCTTTTACTTACACCGATATCTCCACCTAAACATCCATTTAAGTTCGTCTGAGCAATGAGCATAAAAGCAGCCATTGTTTTCCCAATACTATAAGTCAAAGCATCACTTACTTTTTCTTCAGGGCATATTGATATGAACATATATGTATAGTTTTTATTTACACCTATATCCCCACCCAAGTACATCAGAACAATGAGTATAAAAGCAACTATCTTTTCACCATACTATAACTCAAAGAATTAGTTACGTTTACCTCAAGGCATACGAATATGAATATAGTTTTTATTTACATGTATATCTCCACACAGACTTCCATATAAATACATCTGAGGATTGAACATAAAAGGAACTATCATTTCACAATAAGTCATTACTTAATTTCCCTCGGGGCATATAGATATGAATAGTTTTCACTTACACCAATATCTACGCCCAAACATTCATTTAAGTTCGTCTGAGTATTGAGCATAGAAGCAACTATCTTTCGCCCACAATACCATGTCAAAGGTTTACTTACTTTTTCTTGAGGGCCAGGATTCCTTCGGTGACGTCTCGTCGGTTGAATTGGCTCATGTAGCTATACATACTGGGGTAGTTCTTTTTCAAGTTCGTTTCCGTGCTTCCATTCGGGATGGTAGCGAAGCGGAAAGGGGGCTTCAGGGCGTGGGGGTTCATTAGCTGTGTATAAAAAGAAACGAGAATCATTGAAGAGAGAGAGAGAGAGAGAGAGAGAGAGAGAGAGAGAGAGAGAGAGAGAGAGAGAGAGAGAGAAAAGAGAAAGAAAAGAAAATTTTAACATGAAACAGGAGTGGAGACGATGAGGATTAGACGCCATGTTTTAATCAGACTTGTGTGAAATATCCTAAGACGCCGCCTCCAGATTATTTTATCTTATTTTATTCGCATAGACAGTGGTCTTTTGCTTTCTTCACACTAATGTATTAAAAGTATTTTTGTTTTCTCTTCTCACAATCTCATGAGCAAAGGAAAGTCGAGAACTTTCTCTTTTTTTCATATCGAAAACTCTTCCCGCCTCAAAGAAGGAAAGAGAATTTAGCAACATTATTGTATCTTTTTCATACATACATTTTTAAATGTAAGCTTCTCTCCTGTGTATGGATTAGCAATAAACACATTTATTTTGCAGTACATTTGACATAAAGGGAAACCCCTTTATCGTACCAATGGCCATAAAAAGCATCCCAGTGCAACTCGGCTAAATTTGATGCTCTTTTGTAGGAAGATTTTCAAAAAAGTTCTCAACGAAATGGCAAACAGAATTTACTGGAGTTATATCAGCCCAGTATCCAACATGAAGGTCTATTTCTCACGATTTCTCCCTCTCTCACGCTTTCTCTCTTTCACTCACGTCTTCTCTCTATGTATCACTCATACACTCTCTCTTTAGCTTACTCTCTCTGTCTGTCTCTTTCTTTCTCTATCTATTTCAAACCTGAAGACGAATCTTCAGCTATGAGCCCCGTATGGCATATGAACAATCACATTTAATGAACACTAACTAAAAAAAGAAGAACAAAGAGAAATTATGCATCACCGCTTTGGCAAAAGGGGTTATCAATGAATAAGTTACTTCTCACGCATTGTGTGATCTTCTCTCGCCGGGCTGTGATCACTAAAAAAGGTCTGGATTTTCAAAAAAACAAACGGGCACAAGCTAGTGAACAATTTAGCATAAACTTGCGTTGCATATTGAACCCCCCTCTAAAAACCTATTTAGGTGGGGAATTTTCACAAAAACACAAACAAAAAAGTGTGTGCAAAATTTCAGGTTTCTACTATGAACGGTTAGGGCTGAGGGAAGTCCGGATACATAGATAGATACATAGATACATATAAATGTCAGAACACATGAATAACCTAAACCCAGCAATAAACCAGTGTTGTTGGTAGCGGTGATTAAAACATTACCATTTATGTATATGTAATTACAAATAGAAAAAATAGATATAAATTACACTGTTGATGATGCTCACGAAAGCCATTTCATTTCGGAGTAGACGGTGTTATTTTCATTTTTGTTTAGATTGACTACTACTTGAAGTTGACTTTATGATTTTATATGCATTCGCTAATCTCCTCATAAACCAAACACAAGTTGACTTTGCTGATCGAACGGCTCGATTTCATATTTTCAATGACGTTTAAAATATCTATTACTAGATAAAGTTCTTGGCCACACTTGGGCATTAGTTTACAATAGATAATTTTGTAACAGCACTATTCATTTATGAACAACTGTGTCCAAATTGAACAAAAATAATACTTTATATATTTTCCATTAAGTTTAGAAATGCGAAACTTACAACAGATTTAATATAAACGTAGACACATCTTTTCACAAAGTTAGACCAAGATAGCTTTTAAAATAAGCTCTCAAGGGAAGATTTAAAATATAAAACTAACACAGAGATAACTTGTCATTTCTAGCTAAGAGCCTTTCAGCGTTCTTGTCTACAACTAAGTCCGCGCCTTACGTATAAATGCAAGAGAACGAATGGCTGCATTAGACAGACATAAAACTCCTTTCTTAATATCATTTAAATTTGCTTTGAAGCTAATTTCTCATGGTGCACATGTTTATCTTCTCTTTCCATTCAGCATGCTTTAATTACATATGTTTATTATTGTGTTTATCGATCATTTTGTATTACTTATGTTATGTAACATGGATGTTCTTTATTTCTCAAATACTCTTTTTTCTTTATAATTAAATGTTTATATTTTTATAGAAAAATATCTGTCTTGCTTATATTTCTTTTGCACGTATATTTGACCGAAGTTTATATGCAAACAGTACAAAGCACAAAAAAATATATGCATACATTTCTCTATAATGTATATTTGACCGACGTTTATATACAAACAGTACAAAGTACAAACAAATATATGCATACATTTCTTTATAATGTATATTTGACCGAAGTTTATATACAAAGAGTACACAGTACGAACAAATATATTCATACATTTCTTTATAATGTATATTTGAACGAAGTTTATATACAAACAGTACAAAGTACAAACAAATATATGCATACATTTCTCTATAATGTATATTTGACCGGAGTTTATATACAATCAGTACAAAGTACAACATAATATATGCATACATTTCTTTATAATGTATATTTAACCGAAGTTTATATACAAACAGTACAAAGTACAAACAAATATATGCATACATTTCTCTATAATGTATATTTGACCGGAGTTTATGTACAAACAGTTTCAAAGTACAAACAAATATATGCATACACTTATCTATAATGTATATTTGACCGGAGTTTATATACAATCAGTACAAAGCATACATAATATATGCATACATTTCTTTATAATGTATATTTGACCGAAGTTTATATACAAACAGTACAAAGTACAAACAAATATATGCATACATTTCTCTATAATGTATATTTGACCGGAGTTTATATACAATCAGTACAAAGCACAAATAATATATGCATACATTTCTCTATAATGTATATTTGACCGAAGTTTATATACAAACAGTACAAAGCACAAATAATATATGCATACATGTCTTTATAATGTATATTTGACTGAAGTTTATATACAAACAGTACAAAGTACAAAAAATATATATGCATACATTTCTCTATAAACAACACTTCATTTCAATGGTGACCCAAACTACTCAATTTCTACAAGGAAATATTTCTCGGAGAATTCATCTTCAAAGGCCAAACAAAAAGAACAATACACATTCTTAATAAACTATAACACCTAAATGACATGGCGTTGTTTGGTTTATCTCCTCACTTGAAACTTTAAAAAAATCTTTCTAATATTAATTTATATACTATTTATTATGAAATGTTTAACATTACTACGAATGTTCGATTAATATTTTACTGATAATGTATGAATAATAATTTGGCACAGATATGGTACCGGTCCCTGACACATTGGGGAAAAAACAAACTTTGCCGGTCCGCGAGATCAGATAGTTTGAGTACTACACAGAAATACACGTACATATGAATTAATACATACACGTAAATATGAACTCATGGCTGTAGATATTCTATACACACGCATATGAACAGAACCTCACACACAGACATACTTTCATGCGAATATCTACACGTATACCCATTTGCGAGTACATACACTCACACACAAGCTAACACCATCAGTTTACACGCACGAATAAACAAAGACGTACGCCTACTACGCATACAAACATTAATCTACAAACACACATTAAAGTCCAGTCAAGCTCTCCACCACACGCACAAAAAGCACCCCCTGGTGTTGTTTATATACACATCCCTATCTGATATTTCTCAAGGCGAACATCGAGCGACTGACGTGGAAACCCCGAAAAGAAAAAAAAGATAACGTATCCTGGTCATAAAACAAAAACAACAAAAATGTTCCGATACTTTTATCCCCTCGCTGTGACAATCTGAAACATTTTGGCAAAACAAATAATTTGCCTCCACATATTTTTGCCATCTATTTTCTATTTTCTTTTCTGATTTATTTCGATTGTTTCGCCTTGAGTGTGTTTTTTGTGTCCGGTTTTGGGGTTAGAGTCATATCTTTGGCCTCCAATTCGTATTTCCTTCTTATCTCCATTGGCAACAATTCACGATATTTTTTTTCTCCTTGTCCTCCTTTCCATTGTTAGACATTCACCGCTCATGGCCTGGAAGTCCCTTCAGTCGATATTCAAGCAAACAGTTTTGGAAGACATAGGGGTCGATATAGTCCGTTCTTTCTCATTCTCCTCCCGGACAAATAATATCTAAATAAATAGCGCCCTTACGCTGACAACTGTGAACTGTCCCTGCCTGGGCATCACATATTACACGTTTTCAACACACCTCTCATGTCTCGGCTACACTGGAGTGTAGGAGAGAGAGAGAGAGAGAGAGAGAGAGAGAGAGAGGGAATAGGGTTCACGCTGCTTCTATAACGGCTCTCTGCAAAACAAACGTTGGAAGCTATTTTCACTTTACCCTATTTTCATAAAACGAAAAAGTGGTGTAAAGTGAACTTTCGAAAAGCGGCATTCAGAAATATACACTCTAGGATTCCATCTTTCGGTTTTATTACAAAAAGTGAATCACTCACGGTTCTATTTCCAAATTCCAAATATATACCGTGGAATTTCTAGTGGCGTAAAGTGAACTTTCGAAAAACGGGGGATACCGGTATTCAGAAATATACACGCTAGGATTCCATCTTTCGGTTTTATTAAAAAAAATGAATCACTCACGGTTCTATTTCTAAATCCTAAATATACACCGTGGAATTTCTATGAGACAGTTTAGTATAAAAGGTATCAGCCGGATATTGTTACTTAATTAAGAGCAGCCATTATTTGACGCTATAACACATTTGCATTATTTTAGAGAGTACGGATATTGATACTGGCATAATGCCCAGACCAATGTTTAGTGAGGGCTTTCGGAAGCTGAGATAATTACTTCAAACAGATAATACATATATGTATGAAGATAAACACATATGTATGCTAATATATCAATGGTACAGGTGAGAACGGCGTAAAGGTTACGGTAGTCAATGGAATCAGCGAGCAAAGTTCAAACGCTTCGCACTAATGCCCTTGGGAGAGGAATGGATCCATCTCTTCCTTCTCCCACCCCAGCTAATAGCAGGGCAGCCTTGGCTCTCTAGCCTTGGCGTGCAACCAGTCTAGGAGAAGGGCATAGTGGCAAAGGGTGAGCTCAATTAGCTACTACATTGCCCAAACAAACATACACTAACATACTATCGTCATGGGAAAGGCCTTTGTACAGCGGTGGACCTGAAATGACTGCTGCTGATAATATCAATTGGATAAACAAACTTTTCACCATTCACATAAACTCCTCGTTTGTATGCATACAGTATCACCCATAAATATGTTAAGCAACGTCGAGCCTGGTTAGAGTCTAGATGGGGGA
>VCCN01006905.1:675748-691922 GCA_006491835.1 Architeuthis dux
ATATATTGAAACATCTTTCTTATCTTGCATCAAATTCTCGACTCTATTCAATTTTCCTAATGTGATCCGTATATATTTTTGTATCATACTCAGCGACAATATTTTTATCTTAATATTTCTAACATCTCAAATGACGAAACTTATCGATTTACATCTGAAGAGAGGATTCCAAATTCAACGTTTCGCAAAACAATTTCGCTTTTTATGTTTCGCTTTGATCTTCGTAGAAAATCTATAATTTAATTCCGAGCCCAAGTCGAACATTTCTGACAAGGATCAAAAGTTTTTCAAAAAATTTCATTTCGAATATACACCATCCACTGCTTCCACCATCATAACCACTGTCATCATCATTTTAATTGAAGAGTACACTCATGGGAAAATAAAATGAGCAAAGGTCTTTTAATCAAATCTTTTGAAATTTATTCTAACAATTATAGGTGAAATATTCGACAATGTTATATAACAGAGCATGCAGTGTTTGTATGCAGAGTACGGATAGCTTTTCCCTCGTTTTTCTTCAGAAAACCGATACTTTTGGTCAAGCTGTCCGATAGTTGTTTACAGTGTGCTGCGACCATGTTGTTCCATTCATCTTCTCACAGCTGGTCAGTGTTACACAATTTCTCCCAACCAGTTTGACCTTAACCCATAAGAACCCACTGTGATAGCAGTATCACATACAATTTAATGGATCTGCACAGTCTCTTATATAATATTATATGTTATCCTAGATTTTAACTCATGACGTGTACTAAGTGACAACTATTGAACCCTCATTTTTCTTCAGAAAACTGAGACTTTTGGTCAAGCTGTCCGATAGTTGTTTACAGTGTGCTGCGACAATGTTGTTCCATTCCTCTTCCCACAGCTGGTCAGTGTTCCGAAATAAGAATCCACTGTGATACCAGTGTCACATACAATTTAATTGATCTGCACAGTCTCTTATATAATATTATATTTTATCCTAGATTTTAACTCATGAAGTTTACTAAGTGACATCTACGGAACGTCCTGGTGTAGTCATGTTATTGTGTGTCAATTGTCCTACCCATGATCCCACATAATGTTCCCTCAAGTAGAAATGGGTCTGGGTTATAATGGGTTAAGAATTCCCCATTAATAGTAGCGGCCATGGTAGGTAGTAGCTGTAGCAATCGTAGCAATTCTCTAAACTGTAGAAAAGGGAAAGAGAATTGAGTTCAGTGAAAAGTCCTGGGAAGCAGTCTGAAGCTCTGCTCACACCCTTTCATTAACCCATAATAACCCACGGTGATACAGGTGTCACATATAATTTAATTGATCTGCACAGTCTCTTATATAATATTATATTTTATGCTTGATTTTAACTCATGAAGTGTACTAAGTGTCACATACAATTTAATTGATATGCACAGTCTCTTATATAATATTACATGTTATCCTTGCCTTTAACTCATGAAGTGTACTAAGGGTCGGATACAATTTAATTGATCTGCACAGTCTCTTATATAATATTATATTTTATACTTAATGTTAACTCATGAAGTGTACTAAGAACGACATCTACTGAACGTCCTGGTGCAGTCATGTTATTGTGTGTCAATATGCCTACCCAGAATCCAACATAATGTTACTTCAAGTAGGGACGGGTCTGGGTTCTTATGGGTTAACATGCGCCCGTATATCCTCTATGGTGTTAAGATCTTTTATATGATGGAACGTGCTCGGCTCATTTCTTTTGGCTCAGGAGTAAAGCACAGAAGTGATTTTGAAAATAAAACCCAACTTCGTTGATAATCATGATGTTATCAACAATGAAGATGTTCGTGCTTCGTACTCGAAGATGACCATGGCTCGGCGATTTCATTTTCCGAGTTGCTAACACTTAGGCCATTCGCACCACCTATTCAACAATGAAGAAAGTGTCAAGAATTCTGCTAATATTACCATTTCCGGATTCTGTTCTTTGGATGATAAAAATCAATCATATCGTCAAACCAAAACAATCAACCAAAATTGTCACCAAAACTGTCAAAATAGGTTTCTACAGTTTTTAAGTTGATCTGGCTGGCTAGCTGTGTATGCATGTATCACGCGTCCAGGCCGCACCAATGGAGCTAGAGGGCTGACAATTTGAACATTTACACCTAATTATGTCTAGGAAAAACGGTTTGTTCAATTTACAATGTAAATGTATGCTAAAATGCTCCCTTGGTTTGTGTCCAACAGTATTCAAGAATGAAAATTCAGACTTTTTAGTGATCACTGCCCAACAATATGCGTTTTGTTTTGCTGGAAAATTCCCCCACAATAGGTTTTTAGTTGGGTGGTTCAATTTGCAATCGAAGTTTAAATTGATTCCTTAGTGTGTGTCCGGCAGCATTCACGCTTGTTTTTCAAGTTGGTCTGGATGGCTGGTTGTATCACGCATACACGCCGCACTGGAGAGTGGGAAAGTTCAGTTTGCAATGTTTATGCTAAATTGATCCCTTGTTCTTTTTAGTGATCACCGCCCAACAGGATGCGAGAGAAGCAACTTATTCATTGATCGACACTTTTTAAAAAATGTTTTAATTGATCACCCCCAACACGGCATGCTGCCAAACGACGTTGGTCGCATGACAGTTTCTTTTGAGTGACTAACCAAACCTGTTTTATTGTATTATTCGTATTTTCTTTCATTTTAAATGTTATAATAGCTTTTTCTCGCAACTTTATTCGTACCATCACTCTACGGCATTGAGTAAACAGCACGTCAACAAGCTTCCTACGTACGACACTGAGAGAGATAGAGACTTATAGAGATAGAGAGAGATAGAGATAGATAGATAGAGATAGATAGAAATAGATAGATAGAGATAGATAGATAGAGGGAGATAGACAGACAGACAGATAGATATATAGATATAGAGATAGAGAGAGAGAGAGGGAGGGAGGGAGAGTGAGAGAGAGAGAGAGAGAGGCAATTAGTTGTTTATTAAGAACGTTAACCGAGATACCCGATTTCTTTTTATTCAAATCATAACATTCTTAAAAACGATATATATTCTCAGTAATTAGGTTCCCAAGAACCTGTATAAACAGTTTTCATTCTAATCAATTCAGCAGTTCCAAAGTTCAATACATTTGCATGTTGACGTATGGGTATTTACATATTAAAAATGTAAACAAACAATCGGATCGACCGTATTTCACCATTTTTTTAATTTCTGGGGTTTTGTCAAACTTATAGCCAACTTTCAGCAAAATCGGTCAAGATTTGAGAAATATTCGCAATTGTAAACAAAAACAACATTTTTGTTTATAAATTGTAAACAAACAATCGAATCGACTGTAACTCGCCATTTTTCAATTCCTGGGGTTTTGTCAAAATTACAGCCACATTTCAGCAAAATCAGTCAAGATTTGAGAGATGTTCTCAATTGTAAACAAAAACAACCTTTTTGCTTAGAAAATATAAACAAACAATCGGATTGGCCATATCACACCATCCCCTCGGGAGAATATCTCCACAAGCCTACATACAGAATTTCCTTGAAATATATTGAGGAATAACGAAGTTATCCAATTGAGAAAAAGGATACAAAGATGGCGACGACAACGATGAAAAACACCCCTAGCGAATTATAGTCCCCGGCTTTTTTTTCCTTTTCTGTTAAAGACATTTCGACAACTCAATTCGGCTGTTATATTATAACCTAGGATTATGGTTATGGTTAGAGATTGGGGTCAGTCTGTCAGCCAGGGCAAAGTATAATTTGTATTGTGTTTTATTTTTTATTTACATTTATTTAGCAGATGCAAATACGGGCATCTTGTAGCAGCACTATTCATTTATGAACAACTTTTTACCGTGTCCAAATTGAACAAAAATAATATTTTATATATTTTCCATTAAGTTTAGAAATACTAAATTTAGTACAAACGTAGACACATCTTTCCACAAAGTTCGAACAAGATAGTTCTTAAAATAAGCTCTCACGGGAAGATTTAAAATATAAATAGTGTGTCATTTCTAGCTAAGAGCCTTTCAGCGTTCTTGTCTACAACTAAGTCCGCGCCTTGCGTATAAATGCAAGAGCGCGATTATCCAAACGCTAGCCAGTCTATATTCATTTCCATTCAGCATGCTTTAATTACAGATGTTCATCATTGTGTTTATCAATCATTTTGTATTACTTATGTTCTGTAACATGGATGTTCTTTATTTCTGAAATACTCTCTTTTGTTTATAATTAAATGTCTATATTTTTATAAAAAAATATCTGTCTTGCTTATATTTCTTTTGCATGCATATTTGACCGACCTATATATACGAACATTACTAAAAATATATACATGCCTTTCTCTATGAAAAACACTTCATTTCAATGGTGACCCAAACTACTCAATTTCCACAAGGAAATATTTCTCGGAGAATGCATTTGACAAGGCCAAACAAAACCGTTAAGAACAATATGCATTCATAACAATCTTTAATAGCTATAATTATTAAGTATCGTGGCGACTAACGAAAAAGTCCCAAAATTTGTTTCAAATTCTAAGCTGAAAGTAAAGACAAAGCCACTAACAGCTTTTAAGATGTGGATATTCTGTTGGCTTTTGAATCGATCAGAATCAGCGAGGTTAATAAGTGCACTTACCTGGTGGCGTAGAGTAATATCACTCGTGTATTTGTTTTTTTGAGCTCTTTCAAATCCTTCGTGATTGATGCTACCGACGTGTTGCGAATGGTTGATTCTGTGACAATTCGGAACCTGGAAGGAACAAAAGAAAAACAGATGTTCAAAGAGAGGTGTAGCAATATGAGCCATATAGATAGATAGATAGATAGATAGATAGATAGAATATGTTTAAATGTGTATATACACAATTGTGCAGTGTATATAAAATGCGATTGTTAGGTCAGGATAAGGGCTATATTGACAAATGGTAAACAAAATGAATCGTTTTATTTGGCTGAAATTGAAAAGAATTCCAGATTGAATCCCTATTATGCACAAACATTTACAATAAGACAAAATGTCGGCTAAAAATGATGTAATGATTTAACGTCAAGAAAAGATCACGTGTTAAAAATGGGCATATCAATAAATGGAGGTGAAAGCCAAGAGTAGGGAGAGAGACCATGGCCAGCCAAGGGGTAGCTAGGACTTGTGTCCGCTGCCCCGCCACCCCCTCCACAGAAACTTATATACAAATATTATAACAAGGATGAATAATTAAATATAGTTAAATGATGAAAAGTATTTTTCATATATTTTATTCTGTTTTTTTGTTTATGTAAATTCACCGCTATTTCAAATTATGTGAGCCACGATGCAGCTGTGGTGCATTTTAATCTTGTTTATTTTTTCCACTCAAATATATGTGTAGTTCATTGTCTACCATACATTTTTAGAATCAGGTGTCGCTTACGCGCTTGAAAGCTTTTTTCATTTTTGTTTATTTTGTTCATACCTCTATATTACAAAACACATGTCAGGTGTCAGATACGCGTAAAAGCTATTAGGAAGCTTCAAGAATATCAGACATGAGACATCGCGACTCGCATCATGGTTCCCTCGAGATACATAAGATGGCGTGATGATTTGGACAAGTTCAGAAGGTAATGGCATCGTGTCGCTCAGCAGTGAAAAAACTGACAGACCTTGGGGAAGGCATATATCCAACAACGGACTCCAAAAGGCTGATGGATAATGGTGATGGATAAGTAGGGACGAATATTCGTAGTGTAATGGTTAGCAAACTCCAATTTACCTGAACCCCCACGAGAACAGGTGTTCGTCCGCGGGAGGAAAAATCCTGAACTTGGAGAAAAAAGGAAGACTCGAAATTTGGTTTATAAAAATATGAGGATATTTTTATTTGCATCAAGTACATTATGCCGTGGCGGAGAATGAAGAGTGGGTGCCTGCTTGTCTCTGACTGTTTGTCTCTGTCTCGGCCCTGTCGGCTTGTTTCTCTTGCTTTTATGTGGTTTCGAACGCCCACGCTGATGTGTTATTTCCGGTTTTCGCACACTCACGCATATGCATTTTTCCTGAGCTCACCGGAGTCACTTCCACTTCCGCCCAGGTGTTAGCCCGGAAATGACCCCCAGTGGCACTATATCACAACGCAGGATGTGACACAAAGTTGGTTTAACGTGGGGGACTTCACACGCGGAGGTGTGGGGCAGGAAAATCCTCTTCAGTCGCTATTGTCAGAGGCGGCGCGTGGGAAACACAGATCCCTCAACTGCGTGGGGCGCCGGAGCCCTGGGGTTGAAATCGGACCTACCGTTTACTATTGTGAGGGGCGTAGATTTAACGATTTGAATTGAGGCGCAGAAAAGAAAGTTAGGTAGTTTAATGAGAGGGTAGGAAGGGAGAGGGAAACAAGAAAGTTAGATTGTTTATAGAGGGGATAGGTTGATTTTCGCATATAAAACTAATCCACGTTTGCATAATATTAGATAAAAACATGGACGGGCAAGGAAGATTGGAAGGGGTATGGAAGAGAATCAGAAGATACAGGAAAAGGGTGATAAAGGAGCAGAGGCAATTCCTCTTGACATTCTTCATATATTTATGTATTCATTCATGTTTGCCGACACAATATCTCCAAAAGCTCTCAATGAATGTCAATGACATTTTCTGAAAGAGCGAGCCATTGGCGAAAGAAATGTTGATCCAGAAACATATATTTTCATATATTAAGAAGAGGTAAGCAATGGTCCGAAATAAGGAAAATCGAAACATAGTTACCACCCTTAATCGTAGCTATATAAGAACTGATTTTCATTTAGTTTTTAGTTAATGTATGATGCGTTGGCAGAGGTATGCGTTCTTTGAGTGCTTTGTAGTTCAGCCTTGTGTCTGACTATGCTTAACAGAGTAACTGATATACAAAGTAAAACGATATAAAACAGGTTAGTCACTCAATAGAAAACGTCACATGGCCAACGTCTTTTGGCAGCATGCCGTGTTGGGGGTGATCAGATAGAAATTTGGAAAAAGGGTTGATCAATGAATAAGTTACTTCTCTCGCATCTTGTTGGTTGGTGATCACTAAAGAATTTTCAAAAAACAAGCGTGAATGCTGCCGGACACAAACCGAGGGATCAATTTAGCATAAACTTGCATTGCAAATTGAACCCTGCACAAAAAACATGACAAGGAGTAAATGTTTAAAATTCCAGCCCTCTACCTCCATTGGTGCGGCCTGTACGGGTGACACAGCCAGCCAGCCAGCCAGCCAGCCAGCCAGCCAGCCAGACCAACTTGAAAAACAAGCGTGAATGCTGCCGGACACAAACTAAGGGACCAATTTAGCATGAACCTAGATTGCAAATTGAACCACCTAACTAAAAGCCATCAGGTGACCAACGTCTTTTGGCAGCATGTCGGGTTGGTGGAAAACGGGGTGATCAATGAATAAATAACTTCTCTCGCCCTTTACTGGGGAGTGATCACTAAAAAAGTTTGAATTTTTAAAAAAACCAAGGGATCAATTTAGCATAAGTTTACATTGCAAATTAAACCCCGCACAAAAAACATGATGCGTGATACAGCAAGCCAACCAGACCAACTTCAAAAACAAGCGTGAATACTGTCGGACACACACAATTTAGCATAAACTTAGATTGCAAATTGAACCAGATAACTAAAAACCTATTATTTGGGGAATTTAAAAACAAAAAAACAAAACGTTTTTTCTAGACATAATAAGGAGTGAATGTTCAAATTTTCAGCCTTCAAGATCCATTGGTGCGGCCTGTACGTGCGATGCATACATAGCCAGCCAGTCAGCCAGACCAGCTTAAAAACTGAAGAAACATATACAGTTTTGGTGACAGTTTTGGTTGACGGGTTCTAATATCTCGTGTGTCCTTTATGCGAATCTTACACAAATGCAGGTCATATAACTTACTTCTCCGAGGAAGGGAGGAAGGAAGCGTAGGAGGCTTTCTTTATTTAATAAAAAATATCATATGATATACATTTGCATAAATAAAGTTGGAAGCAAACTTATCCGCCGCCGACGACGACGTCGCCATAAAATAGAAGTAAGAAAGCGAGTAAGTAAATAAATCTGACGTCTTATTTGAAATGATTGGGAATTGAAGGTATAAAACGGAAATAGAAAAGAAAGCCTCGTCGCACAAAAATAGAAAACAAATTCAATATTGGCCAAATATGGACGGAAAAAATAAGATGTAAAAGGAAGATTGATTTTGAAATAAATATCTGCACAAGTCTTTCTTTAACTGTCTGTCTGTCGTCTCAGTTTGCTCATATCTGTCGATTAAATTCAAATATATCAATTTGTACTTATCTATGTGTTTATCTATGTATCGATGTATTTATGCATGTATGTATTTATTTATCTCTCTCTCTCTCTATCTATCTATATATATATGTGTATATATATACATATATATATGTGTGTATGTGTGTCTGTGTGTGTGTGTATCTTATGAAATAAGCTGTTTGAAAAATCGTAATACAATAATTATATATGCTTTTTCATCACAACTTAACACAGGCCGTCGGTCTTCGGCAGTGAATAAAGACCACGGATCGGAAATAACGGATACGCTCTAAGTGACTCTCGAACTCGTGTCCCTTTTGCCACAGGGAAGCTTGATTAAATGCCCCAGCCGCTTTGCCACCTCAGCGACAGGAACTTCAATGGATCTTTGAGTTGGCTTGGATGAATTCAAAAAAGAAAATTAACATTCAAATAGTTCTTCGGACGATTGAACCTCTTCTTGTTGTTGGTGTTGTAAACACGACGCTTCGGCCGATCCATTCTTCGGCCTTCTTCGGGTGTAAAATCCGGGAGGAAGTCCGGATTATTGACAGAAAACGATGTTGCAAGCAGAGAAAAATCAAAGAGGCAGCATACATCAAAATGTCAACTAAATGCATTAGCCAGACAAGTGCGGATTTCAACCCGATTTGGCTTCCACTTCTCAACATACCTAAAACCGACAAGACAACGACACAGAAACATCCGGGCCCTGTGCTATAAAGGTTACCCCCTTTAAAAATAGAAACATCTCTTTAACCCACCACACTCGGATTTTACACCTGATTGAACTCCTTCTTGTTATATGTGTTGTAAACACAACGTTTATGCCGATCCATTCTTCGGCCTTCTTCAGGTGTAAATTTCGACTGTGATGAGTTAAACAGAAGTTATGTTTAAAGGGGGTAACCCTTATAGCACATGGCCCGGGTGTTTCTGTGACTTTGTCTTGTTGGGTTTATGTTTGTTGAGAAGTGGAAGCCACATGGATCGGCCGAAAGGTCGTGTTTACAACACAAACAACAAGAAAGAGTTCAATCGTCCGAAGCATCATTTGAATATGAATGACCCTTCTCAAAACTATAGAAAAATATTAAGATGTTAAAGGAAAGAGATTTCTTATCTTCAGAGGCAAAGATTCGGCAAATAAACAACATAAACCAATCTTGTTTCTCTTCTGACTCGTAAATCTAAAGTCTGTGTGAAGTGCGGACTATTGTTGAAGAATTCTAGTCTAAATCCAACCCATATCCCACTTTATATCTCTATCTCCCCGGTACCATGTTTGTTTATGGTTTTTGTACTAGTAGTGTCAGCAAAGAAATTATTATATTATTTATTTTTATTCATCTAATAAAGAAAAGTAACAGAACAGGGATTGAAAGAGAGAGATTGAATTGGTGGGTGGGAAGTGCATCGATCACCAAAAGATATTGAGAACTGGCGATTAGTCTGAGGAAAAAGAAAAAAGATTGCCGTCTTAGATGTGCATTACTTGTTAGAAACCGTCAAGCAAAACTGTCACAACAACTGTCAGCATAGGTTTCTTCATTTTTAAGCTGCTCCGTACAGTAGTCTTAATAAATCAATCTTTATTATTAATATTATTGGATGAAGTAATACACGATAAAATTAGTTTTCACCTTGATCTTACTTTCAATTGTTTTTATATACAACTTTCAATTCGGACCTTTGTTTCTACGGCCACGAATAACAGCGCGGTCGGATAATAAAGAATAAGCCTTCGGTGGGAATCGAACTCACACACTCACACCAAAGAAAGTAAATACGTGTATGTAATGTTTATATATATGTATGTTAAATCAATAAATAATGTATGTATATGTTAAATCAATAAACTAGCCGAAGCAAGCTCCCAGCAGCCCCTCTTCCGTTTCCGATCCCAGAGGCCTGCTAAACACAAGACCAATGTCTCTGTTAAGAACAGTCTGTCGGCTCTCATTATCTCTCTCCTAATCTTCATTCTCTGCCACGACACAATGTATCTTATGAAATAAAAATATATCCTCATATTTTTTATAAACAAGTTTCGAATCTTCCTTTTTCTCCAAGTTCAGGATTTTCCTCCCGCGGACCATGATGGATATACAACACTGATTGTGACCTATATGTCCGAAGATATCAGCATTTTAAAGACAATTTAGGTCCTTTTGATGACGTCATCAATCATGTGACTTTTGGTAATTTTCCGAATTGTTGACTGGGCTTAAAATTATCCTCATGACCTATAGAACCAATTTCAGCTTTAAAAAAGTAGGGTTGTTAGTTGATTAGATGGTTCGGCTTTTTACCCTGTCTATATTTCCCCGAACCAAGATGGCTATACAACGATTGTTGTCCTCAGAAACAAATAAAAACGATTTGTTTTGAGCCTCCGGCTTAACCCCATCGCAAAAGAGTCAAAGAGTTTTATTCGCTGGATTATAGTTCAGTTGTTCGGAAAATGAAGCCGATGTAATCTACGCAATCAATCTACGCCAATTGTTGTCTGCATTGGATCCGTGTGTTTTTGGTAAATCGTGCCAGCACCAGTACATCGAGTTAATTTCTCAAATCGGAAATCCAAGCCAAAAGTAAATCTTTTTATGAGAAATTAATCCCTCAGCACCGTGGTGGATTAACCATTAGTCTGAGTAGGCTTAAGCCTAACGACCCGAAAGGGAAAGAGCAAAAAACAAATGATTTGAGTGTACACAGATGGTTTAATTGAGTGTATTTTGGATGATATTTCTGTACTTTTGCATATATTTTTCTTTACATCTGAAATATTACAAATACTGTTTTGATGTACAATATGATAATGGTTATCCTACATAATGATGCTAGGAAACGACACACACACACACACACACACACACACACACACACACACTCAGGCTGACATCTTCACATGATATTAACAACACACAAAACCAAAATATTCTCAAACACACACACACTCACTCAAACAGGCTAACATCTTCACATGATATTAATAAATCACTACTACCCTCCATACACAACACACCACACTCTGATCTACACATTACCCACCACAGCCCACACACATACATTTCCCCCCAAACACTTTGGCCATGGAATGTACATAAGGTCAACCAAAATTCCACTGTCAAACTGCTGATAAAATCTAGCAACACACACACACACACACACACACACACACACACACACACACACACTCTCTCTCTCTCTCTCTCTCTCTCTCTCTCTCTCGCTCTCACAAGACAGAAAGACTTACCACCGAATACAAAACACATACACTCACTAACTACCCTTATTCAGACAGAGACCTCGGTCCATACAGACACATCACTTCGACTTCCTTTTGAAAACGACTTTATAAGTCGAAACATGTTAAGGTATTAAATAATTTCTTGCAAATAATTCTGAGTCTCCACATTGTCTTTTCCTAGCATATACATGTTTTGTTTTCTAAATTAGGATCCAAGCATATAAACATTTAGACGTAAAGCCTTTTAGGACCTTGTACTTGGCATGTAGTACATATATACATAGTACAACGATATAAGTTATTTAAATGATGGGTGGAGCAGGGGGCAAAGTCAGGGAGGGATCCTTACTGAAGTTCAGCCATGGGGCCTGGGAGGAGGGTGTCCGTCACCGCCTCGGCAGTTAACATAAAAACATCAGTAGATCGAGTTAATTTCACTGATCAGAAATCCCAAACAAAAGCAAATCTAGTCAGAAAATTGACGACATCTGTATGTGTGAGTCTATGTGTGTATTTATGCACCGCGGTTACTCGACAACTGTCTATTGTACGAAGTTGACATTCACCAGATATATTAGTAAGCACACAGGGCAGTGCAGTGCCGAGTTTGAATTTGTGTGTATCAGCTATTCTCGATAAATCTAATAAAAACAAATAGAAAATACTGATTATAGATTTTTCTTCATAGTTTCTATAAATTATCTCCCTTGACTTCCGCTCTTCAGAATTATCTAGATTAGCTATCCTATCCTTAACTCAGCTAGTTACATTCACTGACCCAGCTATTCTCCATTGTTCCTTTCACCATAACATCGCATTAATTCATGCAACAATCACCATAACACCACAATTTATCTATGAACTTAACTAGTCCCATATACATAGTTTGTGTATGTGTGTGTGTGTGGGGGGGGGCTAAAAAGATGGATTTGTATATGTTACGCTGAATCGGCGAAATTGCCTAATTAGCGAATAAAACTATTTTAGAATAATCTTCTTGTATGTTATATGTTCTGCCGATGAGAGACCTCTCGTTGTTGGGGGTGAAAATTCTGTGGAGGAAAATAAAACATTTTGTCCATACCGGAGAAAAGGCTCTCCCATGTGGTTGGATGGAAAGACGACAAAATTCATTATTTTCAATTGAAAATATGGGTTCGTTTTATTCCCGTTGATAACTTCGATTCCGGGCCGGTTCGCGGATCACTTGGGGTATTGGATTCTGCTTCGGTTAACATTCTAAACGGGTTGTTGAAATCTGTTCCTAGTTGCTTTGCCGTGTGTGACCAACCAACTTGTGAACAACTCAAATCAGATGTCTTCCTCCCTCACCCTGACGGGCTGAAGAGCCAAGCTCCCTAGCTTGTTTTACTCATCGCTCCTGGATCCTAACTCACTCTAAACTGCCGCCCGATTTGAAATCGATGTACTAAAAAACCAGGCGAAGCTGATTGGTCGGACGTATTCCCTTTGTTTCACTTCACCCTGGTAACATGATATGGCATTTTGGTCACGTACCAATACGATCTCCCGAAAACGTGCGAACACACGACTTGAGTGTATTTCATTACAGTATGTATTTTAACACTACGTATTTACCGTTTTTTTTTACAAAAAAATACGTAGTTTAATTTGATCAAAGGTTTATTCAAACTATAGTTTTGCTAAGCCAAGATTTTTAGCTGTAAACAATTTCCCAAAATAGACCTAATGAATACTAGGTATGACAAAATAATCAAAAATAAAAAAAAATGTCAAGCTTGTAAGCGACATCTGATTTTAAAAAATGTATGGTAAACAATGCAGTACACATATATTTGAGTGGAAAAATAAACAAGTATCGACGGCTGCGCCGTGTATGCTTTTGATAATTTGAAATATTTTTTCATCGTTTCACTATATTTAATTATTCATCCTTGTTATAATATTTTTATATAAGTTTCAGTCGAACGACGACATAGAAATAATAAAAAATATACATTTAAAAAATATCGGAATAAATCGATAAAAATGATGAAAAATCTTTTAACATAATAATATTGAGCGAAAACAATTTATTTTTCACAGATCTAAAGCCTGAATTATAATTAATCGAATAAAACTAAACATTCTGCGAAAACAGATTATTTTACTCAATTTTTCTGTTTTTAAATCCCAAAGTAAGAGTTCCGTTCCAGCAGTTCCTGGATATTAATTTAAAAAAGGGTAAATATAATTAGTATCGCGACGGATACATTTGTAAAATGTGTAAAAATCAACGAAAGTATGATTATATAAAATAGATAACTCATCATTTCTCACGTGTCGATTTCACGCTCAAATTCTCGTCCATTTTGCTCGTACTTAATGAATACAGATATATTTCAGAAATGAAGTGAAGTATTAAACGCGATCACGTCTGAAGGAATTAACGAGGATAGATTACACTCAAAGTTTATCTTCGTCTGCAAGTAAATTCGGCACATCCGGGGCATTCAAGAAGAAGTAACAAAAGCGAATTTTGAACAACAAGAATACAAATTTAATACGAGTAGACAGCTAAGTCAGCAAAACGACTTGTTCGTTTTCAACAAGTAAGCTTTGGTTAAGCTACGGGATTTATCCTTTTTAACAATAGTTGGACACGAGACGTAGAGAATACGCCTGAAGAAAGTTTGAGTTAAGAAAAGAATTATATCTTTTCGATAGGGACTACTGAGCCAGCACACAAAATACTCTCTTATACAACGAAAGCTTTTGTTAAGGTAAGGAATTTATTCTTTTTAATAAGGATTAATAAGAACACGTACGAGTCGTCTCACTAAAAGTTAAAAGTATGGAAAGATAACACACTAAAGTCAGTGTGATGATTTGGAGAAATGTGACCAGAAAGAGTCGATAAGTGCCTGTAATTACATGGGAATAAGTCTTTGGAGAAATGTGTATGTATCAAATTAGGAGTAGAACGGAGCGAGGCCCTTAACTTAACAGACGCTGGGTGTGTGATAGACCGAATTTCGTGCTCCTTTGTTTTTATAGCATGTGCGCGTGACGTCACTAGTTTGTGTGTATGGTATAACGTCCGCTAAACACAATATGTGTGTGTGCTCGTGTCAGTGCGCGTGAAGCAAGGGCAGATAACTGTGTTATAACCCGAATTTATTTTTGATGTATGGGGCCTTACACTTTGAAACGCGGACAGACAACTGCACTATAAGGAATTTGTTTTGGGGTGTATGGGACCTTAGAAAACAAAACAAGGATAAAAACAACTATTTTTTTACAATCAAAAGTTTATGTAATCAAAGTGAAATCAAACTTTATTTTTACAAACAATAAGTAAATACGTAGTTTTATTCGCTAATTCGGTAATTTCGCCGATTCGGCGTAACATATATAGAGTCTATAAATTGTCTCCAATGCTTTTATAATGTAAATAGTATCGTTACGCCGGCTTCAACTTCAGCACGTATTACATTACTATTTATTCGATATGTGGAATAGATTTAGAAACGTCACTCACCTCGCCCAGTTATGCTTTTATAAAATGAAATATATTTACAAAAGTTCTTAGTATGCCCACCCCCGAACAATCCAAATGTGGCTGTAGAGTTAACCGGGTGGAAAATGATATTGAATCAAAAAATTGTCAAAAGCTCCCACACCGTAAGACTGTGATGGCGAACCCTTTTAGCCCGGTGTGTCGAACATTTTAATGATTTGAATAATTCCGTTATCGGAGTGTCGCTTAGAGTTACATGTATACATGTATTTTAGTTTTAGGTAAATACTTAAGAAATAGATGAGCGGTCAATTTTTTTCCGTACTGACTGACAGGTCGTATCTCAAAATGGTCGTAAGTCGGACAAATAAAATCGTGAAGTGTTTCTATGCTATGCTTTACCATAAAAGAAATCTAGTGCATTGTCACCTTTACTCCTTTATTCAGTTAGATGTGATTTTTCAATTCTTCGATTCTGGAAGTCACTCTCAAATTCGGAAAATTTAAAAAAAAACGTCTACGTTGGCAACACTAGGCTTAAATCATGACAAAATCAAAAAGAAAACAAATACGTAATCACTTTTTATTAAATTTGACTAGTTTTTACCGCCATCCTAATTTTAGTTGTTTTTATACATCTATACAGCAACGAAGGCTTACTCTTTATTTCCAATTGCGCTGTTATTCGTTGCCATAGAAACAGTGGCCTGAATTAATAAGTTGTATAAAAACAACTGAAATTAGGATGAAGGTAAAAACTAGTCAAATTTAATAAAAATGTGGTGTCTTACAATACTTCATCCAATAATAATAAAGATTGATTTATAAATACGTAATGGTATTTACAAAATGAAAGATAGGTAAAAAATAATGATAAAAATAATAAAATATCGTTTTGTTAAAAAAAAGGTTCAGAAAAACGATGCATTAGAAAAATATGTATTATACAATACATTTCTTTTTTAAAGTGGAGTGGGGTGGGGGGACAGGGGTTAAGAATGCACTTAATGTCGTTTGCTTTGTTTGTTTCTCTTTATCATCGTAGATTTGATGCCCCGTCGGCTGGGGCCTAGAATGCGCCGTCTGCATCCCCTGCAGGGTGGTAAGAACCCCCCAAACAGGGGGCCGGCCCTGTCGGCTGGGGCCTAGAATGCGCCGACTGC
>VCCN01006905.1:696718-709808 GCA_006491835.1 Architeuthis dux
TAGCTTTTTGCTGTGACCTCTGGTTGCACTGCTTAGGGATGGATGTAGTGTATTACTTGAGCAATTCATGATAATCCACTTCCAGCTTGCTAGAGCCTCGTTAACCATACTTTTCGGGAACACGTTCCACACACTCTCGCGGAGGTGCAGACGGCGTTTGCGTTATTTCATATTCTTTATTTTACTTGAGAGAAATTTATTATAATCCACTTACGGCTTGCCAGGCTCGTCGAAGATTCACCAAGCCCCGTTAACACGTTCCCTCCTACTCTGTCCGTTGCAAGCTTCTCACGATGCTGGACAAGGGCCCGGTCTGAAGTTCCAATGTTCTGTCTCCTAGACTGGTTGCCAACCAATGCCAAAGAACACAGTTTGCCCTGATATTTACCCATAGCTAGGGTGAGAAGAGTTTGAACTCGCTTCTCACGACGCTGGACGAAGGGTTGAACAGAATCCCCAGCAAAAGATATTATTCATATACTTAAAATAAAACATCTTTCGCTGATGTCATGCGGAGGTGGAGGTGGAGACGGCGTTCGCGTTATTTCATCTGTCCGTCTTTTTTAAATTCTTTATTTAGAGAAATTTGTTATAATCCACTTTTGGCTTGCCAGGCTCGTCGAAGATTCACCAAGCCCCGTTAACACGTTCCCTTCTTTGCCCGTTGCAAGCTTCTCACGGTGCTTGGGTATTCCCGATCTGAAGTTCGAATTTTTTTTCTCCTAGACTGGTTGCCAACCAATGCCAAAGAACACAGTCTGCCCTGCTGTTTGCCCATAGCTAGGGTTAGAAGAGATGGATTCATGCCTTTCCCAGCCAGAGTTTGAACTCGATTCGCCGATTCCATTTTCCGTGTTGCTAACCGTTAGCCTACCCACAACTCCTTATTCCTATACACGCTATGCAGATACTTCTTCGCGTGAGAGAAAAGCAATATAAATGTAGAAGAAATATTCAGAAATATCATTTACTGCCAGAACATAAATATAACACTTGATAGAGATAAATAAACCATGAGAGGAAAAAAAAACTTCTTTAGCATATAATGAAAATTTGACAAAAATTCAAGATTGCTGACCAAGAGAAAGATACGGGATGCCTCAAAAGTTATTATACATTTTCTCTGTGAAATTGGTATCAAACGATAGCTCAATGTCTGAGAAATGTTGTGAAACTTGAGCTCTGCATCTCTCCCCGTTATTATGTATAGCAAAGAGTTGGCAATGGACTTGCCCAGAGGAGGTGACCTGCTGTCTGTCTTGTGGAGGGTCCGGGAAGCATAAGCCGAATGAACGAGTCGTCGACAGATGTAGACGAGGTGGAGCGTCAGTGATCCGTATATTGTGCGCTAGCAACACGGATGTGGCGAGCTTTTGGTTATAAAAGGCCTGGCGGCGACAGTTCGTCAGTTCGTTCTTGGCTCGCCATCCGAAGCCACGTTGGAGTGTACTTGTATTGTGAATTACGTTGTAGCGGCTGGGAGTTCGTGACTGTTGTGATAGCTTACCGGTGATAAGCGAGGAAGTGTCCCTTGAAGGAATCGGTGCTGCGACATTGACGTGCCGTTTGACTTATTGCATTGAACTGTGTCGGTGCCCCCCCTGGAAACTACAAGCTATTTCGGCAACCAGTATGGGGGGAGAAACCGTCAACCTCAAGCTAATCCCATAATTCGACGGCTCGAGTGCCAGTCAATCGTTGAATGGATCGAAAAGGATGAGCTAGTGTTTAGCTTATGCGAGGTGAAACATGTTGAGCGAGTTCTTCCTTTGCGTCAGACGGGTGGAGCATTTTCTGTGTACCACCAGTTGAGTGCGAAGGCACGGGCCGATGTTGACCAAGTGAAACGTGCCCTGTACACGGTCCGTAACGCAACACTTACGCCCGGGCGAGTCGGTTGACGTATATTTGACGGAGTTGCGTAAGCCATTGATATTGTTCGGCGGGATGATTGAACGTGGCCTTGTGTGCGCATTTGTGGCCGGATTGCCAGACTACGTCAAGTAGCTCCTTCGAGCCTCTTGCCGAATGGGCACCATGACTACCGACGAACTGCTGGCAAGGGCCCGGGCCATAATAAAAGACGAGACGGCGCCTGGAGAACCGATCGTAGCAGCCACTCACCCAGTGAAGGTCTACACGCAAACGGCCTCTGCAGGCAGTACCACCGGCTACAGTTGCTTTGGTCCCAACAACTTTGCCAGGGATCGACGTGCGGAGGCGAGCGGATACATACAGGCTTACGTTGCAATGGATTAGGCCACGTGGCGTGGAATTGCTCGGGACGTAGGGGTCAAGACGTCGGCGCCAATCTTTCCCTCAAACAAGACGAGAACGAGGAAACACCTGTCTGTGCGGCGTGGAAGTGGTCAAACAACCGGGCGCCTGCAGAACTGCGTACCAGGGTGGTTGTGGCGGCCAACAAAGCTACGGCGGTGGAAACCAAGGTGGCTACAGGATGGTGGCCACGGAAGTCGGAATCCGCTCACCTGCCGAATGGACCGTCCCCGTAAATGTATGGCGCTGGAGCGACGGAACGATGCCGGACCGTTGCTGCGAGTAGCGCTCGGACGCGCCGAACGGATGACATGAACTCGATGCAAAAATCAGAGATTGTTGTGTAAACATCACACTCGAAATACTTGCTGATGTCGGGAATGCCTGTGTCAATCACAGGCTCGGCTGAAGTGCTATGAAGAAGTAGGCTCACAGTAGAAGTCTACCAGTGAAGTAATTCTTATTCGGAATTGGCAAGATTTGAATAACAAAAAGTTTTCAGTTTATGCGTATACATTTTCGTCTGTTTAGAAAAAGATGTGTGTAGTGACATTTGAGAAACAAATAGCCAGGCATAAAGGGTGTCTCAAATGTGACTATACATTTTCTTTTTCATTTTGCTTTTCAGATCATTGTCCAATCTCTGTGATATTGGTATCAATCGAAGTTGTGTATACTTAAGCTCCACACCCATCCCCATTATTATGGCAATGCTACTGTCGTTAGAACTGATGTGCAAAATCGCAGCCTGGCAAAGATTAGGGTTAGCGATCTCTTTTTGAAGGGCTGAAGCAAAAGCAAAGTGTATGCAACAAGATCAAAAGACCTTTATGAACAACTAGAGGCAAGGATCAGAGATTGTTGTGCAAACATCCCACTCGAAATGCTGACTTATGTCAGGAATGCCTGTGTCAGTAACTGCCTCAGTTGAAGTGATATGAAGAAGTTGGATTACATGTAGAAGTCTACCAGTGAAGTAATTCTTATCTGAACTTGGTGAAATTTAAGGAGTAGGCTAAACAAACAAATGGTCGAAAAGAAAAGAGTAATAGGATTGTGGTATGCCAATCTTCCGATGCTTCTTCTAGCATTCAAAACCAGCATTCAGTCAATGCTGACTGTTTACCAGTACTCGAAAACCGACTCCTGATTCATTCAAAACCAGCATTTAGAATGCTGGCTGTTTACCAGGACTCAAACACCGACTCCCGGTGCATTCAAAACCAGCATTCACAATGCTGACCGTTTACCATTACTCGAACACCGCAATTCTCAAACATTCCTGCTTATGTGTACCGATTTTCAAAGGTTTTCGTCTGTTTTGAATTTTGTTTAAAAATGCGTGTGCAGTGACTTTTGAGGCAGCCTGTAGTTTTATTTTAGCGGAAAAACAATTCAACGTTGAAATGTTTTTTTCTACTCGAGAAAACAATTGCAGAGAATCAATATTGGAAGGAAAGGGAAATAAATATTTAAGATTTAATAATAGGACTAACAGGTCTGGTTAGTCACTCAATAGAAACCGTCACGTCTTTTGGCTGTTACTAATTAAAACATTGGAAAAAGGGGTGATCAATGAATAAGTTGCTTTTCTCGCCTTTTGCTGGGCAGCTGGGGTGATTTTGAAAAGACTACGATACTTTTCTTCTAGACATGATAAGGAATTAAATGTTTGAATATTCAGCCCTTTAGATCCATTGGTACGAGAGACACGTACATATATTACCGCTGCCACTCGATACGCGTATGGCAGATACAGGACAGCATACTGTCATGTGCCCTCCACAGAGCAGCGCGTACTTGAGAAAGGGACCGAATGCACAGTCCGTCCCTAGCTTGGCAAGATGCTCCGTTAATCGGTGTCAGAGCATAGGCTAAGACGACCGCAGAACAATCTTGTTGCTGCATACAGCAACTAGTATTTCCAGACGGTCACCCATCTGGGTAATGAACAGGCTCGACGTCGCTTAACTTGGGTGATCTTACAAGAAAGAACCGGTGTATCCAATGCGATTTGGCCGCCCATACATACATACATACATACATACATACATACATACATAAATAAATAAATAAATATTTAGCCAGCCAGACCAGCGGAAAAACTGAAGAAATCTAAGCTGACAGTTTTGGTTGATGGTTTCTAATAGCCATAAAGAAGGGAAAGAAAACTTAAATGAAAAAGTAAACGCCCGTAGTAATCTAAAATCGACCCAAGTGGATGAAAACAAAGCAGGCGAATAAATGCCCACGATAACAAAGCAGCTGCATCGTTTGAGGAAAGCAGTTGTTTTCTATTGTTAAGGGTCATACTTTGCAGAATACAAGAAGGGAGGGATATTTTTGGATGTGGAAGAGGCACTGGGAATTACAATAAAAGTGACAAAATGATCTCTTATATCTCATGAACAGACTATAAATATATAATTGAAATAATCGCCCGAATGTCCTTTAACCATTTCTCTTTCACTTTTCCATCCAAGCACACACGTTCGCACACGCACACACACACACACACACACACACACACACACACACACACACACACACACGCGCGCGCGCGCATATATTTATATGTAGGAATCAATTTTAATGGTTCATTACAAGCGGTACTGCTGGTTTCACATATATATTTTCATAATGAACATTTGAGTGTTATTTCCAATTGTTTTTATACATCTAGTTTATTGTTGCTATATGAATGGCTAGTTGATTTGTCCAATGGATGTCCACGTTTCATATGGGCGTGTTTAGTCTTTTGTTGATATATGATTGGCCAATGGATATCTATGTTTTATGTGGGCTTTTTTCCTTTATTTTATTGAGCTCTTTTCGGATCATAACTAAGGTCTACGAGGATATTGATGCATAAGTGTATCATACATCCAATATATATATATACTCACACAAACGTATACAAACACGCATACATATGGACACAATCTGTTTACAGGATGGCTATAAAGTGTTGGTGTAGCACCCCGCACCCTAATCTCGACTCAACAACCACTTCCCGACTTCTTCCCTTCGTCTAGTGTTCGAAAATGGTCGATAGCTATCAATAAGGGAGCTGACAAACCGACTGTCTGCTGTTCCCCAACGTTGTGTCAATTTTCAGATGTGTTCAACACATCTCTATAAAACACTTTAAGTCGGTCGGTCGATCCCTAATATGTTAAATGCCAATTTTCTCAACCATATCATGATAGATTGTTATGAAACCATAAACAGCCAGGGAGGATAGTATCAAGTGGCCAAAGCTGTTATATTGTAGGGGTCAGAGGGGTGTATTTTGTGTTTTTAAATTAATACGTTGAATGTATATAGTTATATATGTTATATATGTTATGGGATTCGCTACAGATTGACAGTCCGTTTCATTGCCACATGCAACTCATCAGGCGAATGGTTTAAAATCAAAAGAACACATCATTTTATAAAAATATCTTTTGCACACGACACCACCATATTCAGCTCCTTCTACTTTTATTTGTATTCTTATTATTCATTTTTCTCTCATAATATTTATTAACATCTGGTTTTTACAGGAAGTATTATTTGTATATATTTGTTCCAAAATAAAATATTATCTATTAAATATTTTGATGTTAGTGACATCAAAATATTAAGCAAAGTATCTGTCCGTTTGTCATTTACCTTCTAAAATTACCACTTAAACAATATATCAGTTTCTTTGATTTTTCCTATATAGTGCGGGGGCCAGCAGTGGTTACCGTGCATCCCCACCCACCATGATTCTACATTTAGGGTACCAAAATGTTCCTTAGGATGTCCTCTTTTAGAAAAAGGATGTTCCACCCCAAAAGTTGGGAAGAACTACCTAAATTGCAAAAAACAAAATGGCCGCCAGCACACACACCAAAAAAGACAGAATTTCATATCTCGTCTCCCAGTTGACATATCTGAGCACTTTAAGAGGCTAAATCATGGTTTTCTGACATGGACTGTGTAGTTGAAGTTTTCTTCGTAAAATGCTGAGTAGATATAATATACATGTATATATCGTTAGAAAGAGAATTTTATCAGCGTTCCAATGGTGTATGTTACCAATTTGTATCAGTATAAAAAGTCACAGTCCAAAACGTGAAGCTAAGTACTCAGCATTTTACGAAGAAAACTTCAAGTACACAGTCCAATTATGTAATTCCTCATGTCTGAAAACCATGATTTAGCCTTTTAAAGTCTTCAGATATGTCAACTGGGATACGAGATATGAAATTCCGTCTTTTTTGCTGTGTGCTGGCGGCCATTTTGTTTTATGCAAATGAGGTAGCCAATAGAACAACAACTTTTTTCTTGGAAACATCATTCTTTCTGAAAGAGGACATTCTAAGGAATATGTTGGTACCCTAAATGTAGAATCATGGTGGGCGGGTGCACGGTAACGCCTGCTGGCCCCCGGACTATATAATGTTACTTTTTATTTGTACACTTATCATAACCGTCAGCGAAGCGAGGGGTCGTCTCCTATAAAATATCTTTGATAAAATACCAGGTTGTCACAAAATAATTATATTCATTGTATCACAATGTTTCTTTCTGTTTTTCGTTGAGGAGAATAATATACGAGAAGTAATAAATGTCTGCTGATACAAAACGGAATGATTGTGCAAATTGGACGAAAAGTAATAACCTCGCCTTTTTAATATATCCGTTCAAGAGTGATCACTAAATTATGAATAGCGTCTCTCAGCAAGACACCAAAATCTCAAGTTCTTTGTGAGTTTTTGTTGGAGTCAAACCGAGATATAATTAACCGTATTGCTCTTACTATTATCTTCCTCGGTATTTTATCGCGTTTTTATCTTTTGCAGGAATTACAGAAAAACGTCCATTATTGTTCATTAGCGTTAATTTGTTTTTCTTCCTTATTATCGTTTGTCTTGTATTGAAAGACAGAATCGTTATTTTCGAGAAATTACCCACTAATTCTTTTGGGGCTTAAACACGTTTTTTTTCTTTATCGCCTATCATTGGCTATCGCTCCTTTTAGCCAACAGAACAACGCTCACACGGGTTTGCCACGTGGCTAAGATATCGAATTCGACGACATATCAGATCCCCCTTTTTTTTACCTAAAAGCCGGCTCAAAAGGTATACATAACCTTGGTTGTCCAGCCACACATTGACAAGCACTTGAGCAGGAATTAAGTCAGACCATAGACGCGCGAGTTCTCTCGCTTGTACTTTCAAACATATATAAAAGGAGGCGGAGAAAATGAGAGGTAATGGGACGTTTTCATTGGCAGAGATATGAGCTCACTGAGTACTTTCTAGTTTATTTAGAGTTTTTTTATGACATAGGAGAAATCATTTTCGACAATTTTATTGTAATTCTGAGTTCTTATTCAGCATCCCAACATCTCACACCCCTTCTTGTATTTCGCAATATATGAACCGCACCAAAAACAACCAACTGCTTTACCCTATAGATCAGCCACGGGCAACCCTTTTATAGCAGCGGGCCGCATGAGATATTGCTAATCATAAACCGGGCCACAGATTCACAAATTCACCATCAGAATAAGTTTTAGAATGTTAAGAACTTTTTGGCTAACAACATAGCTTGCATGCACCATTTCGCTGAGCTCTGTTTGGCTTTTAGAAAGAAGCGTATTTAGGCTACCGATCTGTTTCTTTATTGTTTCAATTTTAAGCTTTCTGATATCTCCTTTAAATCTATCATACCCGGAATGTTTAGTTGTGTAACGTTAAATTCTTTAAATGCGGTGGGGGATTCAGAACATATTAGACACCTTGGTCTGTTTTTTTTACTTCAACAAAGAAGTAATCATTTGTCCACTTATCCTGGAATTTTCTTATTTCTTCCAAAAATGTTTCCTTTTTCTTAGATGAAATTTTAATAAAACGTAATTTTCCTCATGTGCCATTCAGAAAGTCAAAAGGGTCGCAAGCGGCCCGCGGGCCGCAGTTTGCCTCTTGGCTGCTATAGATACACCTACATTGTTATCGTTTTCATTTACTCGTTTTTCTCCCTTTTTTGTTTACGCCCAAATGAGTCGATCTTTGGTTTATTACCGGACTTTACTTCTTACGTGGCTGATACCTTTCTTTTTCCGCCTAAGAATCTTGATTCCGGTTCGAGTTTTTCACTTTTCTGTTTCTCTTTGCCCAGTGGATATTTCCCCCGCTTCTTTCGTATTTTGTAGCGCAATGAACTATTAGCGGAACGAAATATGCGTGTGCGTGGAGGCTGATATTTGACCCCAGGTTCAGTGGCTGTGTGTACACATGCGTGGCGACTGATTTTTGGCCCTGCGGAATGTGACATGTTAACGCGTCACGGCACCAAAAAGGAGATCTTTGGTTTGGAGACACTTCGTGGTGATCGAAAGTAGAGGACGTTGGTTGTGGAATAGCAACAAACACAGTATTTATGAGAAAATATAATTCTTGATAGTTTATTTTGCTTCTCATATGGACAAATCCGGAGATCGCCAGGTTATCGCGTTACAAGACAACAATGTTCAATTGCTTTTCTTAGGCGTGTGAGCTATTCATGAGTTATGCGTGGAAGACGAACAGAAAGGCAAGTCCCGTGGGAAGAATCGAAACCGTCTTGCTGTGGGGGCAGATTTGGGGCAGATCGCCCCAACAGCAAGACGGTTTCGATTCTTCCCACGGGACTTGCCTTTCTGTTTATGAGAAGAAAAATAAACTAAGAAAAAAGAATGATATTTTTCTCATAAATGCTGTGTTTGTTGCTATTCCACAACCAACGTCCTCTATCTCCAAACCAAAGACATCTTTATATTACTACAATTTCAAAATATATGAACCTCAGCAACAACAATCAATTCTTTTACACTATAGATACAGCTGCATTGTTATCGTGTAGATTTTCTCGCCACTCTACCTTTTTGTTTTCGCCCACTTGGCTCGATTCGTATTTTACCCTTTTATTCAATTTTTCTTTCATTCTTATTCTTATAAATACATTTAAATTTCAAGGAAAGTAATTCAATATTTGTACATTTACAGTACTCTCCCTTGTTTTTCAATATTTTATTTTCATTCAGTATTTTTTTATTTTAGTGTACGGCATTAGCAGAGTTATGAGCTTTCTGGGTTTCATTAAAAGTTTTCATGTGAGGAGAAATCATTACTGTCACTTTTATAATACAAGTTTATGCTAAATTGGTCCCTTAGTTTGTGTCCGGCTGCGCTCATGCTTGTTTTTCGAAAATTCAGATTTTTTATTGTCCAAAACAAAAGTGATCACCGCCCAACAAAAGTTGAGAGAAACAACTTATTCATTGATCACCACTTTTTCCAATTTTTGAATTGATCACCCTCAACACGGTCTGGCTGGATGACTGGCTATGTATGTATGTATCACGCGTACAGGCCGCACCAATGGAGCTAGAGGCCTGAAATTCTGAACATTTACTCCTTATTATGTCTATAAAAACTAGGTTTTTAGTGGGGGTTTCAATTTGCGATGTAAGTTTGTGCTAAATTAAACCCTTAGTTTGTGTCCGGCAGCATTAACGCTTGTTTTTTTGTTTTTTGAAAATTCAGACTTTTTCAGTGATCACTGCCCAACAATTGGCGAGAGAATTAACCTATTCATTGATCGCCCATTTTACCAAATTTTAATTGATCACCCCCAATACAGCATTCTTGCCAAAAGACGTTGTTCAAGTGACGGTTTCTATTGGCTGACTAAACAGACGTGTTATTATTTTCATCTACATCGCCTGTCTGCCTTTTTGTTCTCACCCACTTGGGTTGATCTGTAGATTTTTACAGGATTTTACATTTTCATTCAAGTTTTTTCTTTCCTTTCTTCCCTTTGTCCTATTATTCCTAATATTGAATCTTAAATATTTATTTCCCTCTCGTTCCTTTATTGATTCTTTGCAATTGTTTGAGCCGTTCTTGTCGAGTAGAAAAGCGCATTTCAACGTCCACTTGTGTTCCCGTTAAAATAATACTACAGGGAATCTCACAAGTCACCATCCACAGTTAATGACATATTCTAAATTAAAATTTCAAGGGAGGTAACTCACAATTAGTACATTAACAATTATCTCAATTGTTTTTTAAAAATATTTTATTTTCATTCAGTTTTCAGATAGGGTACAGCTTTGACAGAGGTATGCGCCCATTATTTGATTTCTTGAAATCTCTATAAAATATAATTTGTTTTCCAGTGTTGTTAGATTTAGAGTTGTTTTTCTCCTTGGCAACGCCGGGTACCCCAACTAGTTCATTATAATTATCAGATCACTTTTTAACATCCAAATATATCCACCTTTCTTGCATTGCATTTCTTGCAACATATTCATTCATTTCCTGTCGCTCGCATCCAGGCCAGTCAAAGGGTTTAGGGGTAGGGAAGGGGGATTTTGGCTTGCTTTATTGAGCATAGTGTAGAGATCGGTATCCTCCTTAGGAGGGATCGCGGGATTGCCACGGGAGGCTCTCTACATGATCCCTAGCTGATTACGGCATCTGGTATTCCGAGTCGGTCACCCATTTAGGTATTGACCAGGCACGACGTTGCTTAACTTCGGTGATCGTACGAGACCCGGTGTAGCTAACGTGATTTGGCCGTAACATCGCAACATATGAACCTAAATTGTTGCCAAACTCCAGGACAATGATTGTTTTCCTACCGTAACAAGAACAGCAAGAACAACACGAACAATCCTCACCAAAATTAGGGGTGTAAACCGATATGTAAAAGACCCATTGCCCTACCGTGATTTGAACTCACGACCAAGTGATCGGTAGCTGTCTTACTGTGCTAAATTGAGAAATCTTAGATATCAACACAAATATATCACACATATACGCATTGGCTTATTTCATTCTAATAAATAAATTTATAAAAGAATATATATCTTTTATTCATTATATATACAATACAATTGGTGCAGTAATCATCTTCAGTCGGAATAGAAGTTTTAGTGGATTTTGACCCTGCAGCAACCGGTCTTGTTATCATTTGAATTTACTCGCCTGTCTAGGTTTTTGTTTTCATCCACTTGGGGCAATTCGTAGATTATTACAGAAATTTACCTTTTTATTCAAATTTTCTTTCCTTTTATTCTCAATATTGAATCTTAAATATTTATTTCCATCTCGTTTCAATATTGATTCTTTGCAATTGTTTTTCTCGAGTAGAAAAGGCACATTTCAACATCAAATTGTTTTTACCGCTAAAATAATACAATTTTTCCTCTTGGTCAGCCATCTTGAAATTCTTACAAATTTTCTTCAGAGACTAAAGAAGTTTTATTTCTCTCATGGTTTATTCATTGCCATCGAGTGTTGTATTTATGTTGGCTGGCAGTTCCGAGAGAACAGATAATTTTGTAATTTACCTCGGCTAACAAAGTCGGATGAAGTATATGAGTTGCAGAGAATGATAACTGCTCAAAGAACCGTTTCTAAAAAGTTGGTATTTTCGTTATTTTTAGAGTTACAATGCTCAGTTTTTGTTTACTTTGAAGCTTGAACACTCTGTATTATCATTCATAGTGTTCAAATTTAAAAAAAAAGTAATAACGAAAATATTAACATTTTTAAAATAGTTCGTTGGGCACTTATCATCATCATCATCATAAAATGTGGTGGAATTAAATTCGCTTTTTGGTGTCTGTGGGAAGACTCCTAGGTATTCCATTAGCAAAGCAACGGATATTTTCCTAGTATATAGATAGTGAGGGAACAGCGTTCGTCGAGAAAAGAGGAAAGACGAGAAAGTAAAATGAGGCGGAATTAAATTCGCTTTCGAGTGTCTGTGGGAAGACCCCTAGGTATGCTATTAGGAAAGCAACGGATATTTTCCTAGTATATAGATAGCGATGGAAAAGAAGAAAGGCGAGAAAGTAAAATCATCATCATCAACATCATCATCATCATTAGCAGCATCATCATCATCAGTCGTTATAGGTGCTGGACAAAGGCTTTTCCCATCTCCTTCCATGACGACCTATCTTGTGCTAACCTCTGCCACGTCTTACCGGCAAACCTTTTTGTATCTCGTCCTTCCATCTTGTGTCTGGTCTTTTCCTACTGTCCCATGGGCACCAATCGGTTATTCTTTCCCATCTATTGTCATCTTTTTTTGCTAGATGGCCAGCCCATCTCCATTTTTGCTGCTTAATTAGTTGTATAATATCCTTCACTCTAGTCCACTCTCTGATCCATGTTGATCTTTTTCTATATCTTAGAGTTATCCCTAGCATTGCTCTTCCCATGGCTCTCGGTGCTATTCTGAGTTGATTTTCAGATGTGCCTAAAGCGCATTGGCAAGGGCACTTATCATACGCGGCGATTAATATATATTCAATAATGTCTGTCTATGTGTTTATCCACACAATATCTCCAAAGATTCTCAATGAATTTCAATAAAACTTTCTTGACGAGTATGCCATGTGTCAAGGAGGAACTTATTGAATTTGGTGAGTTGGGACCAAGACATTTTTACTGTTACCTCATCAGCATATTAGGTATATATACACTGATTTCGTAAAATTCTGAATACTTAGTTTCACGCTTTGGGCTGTAACTTTTAAGCCCAATAGATACAAATTGACAAGATACACCGTTGGAAGGCTGTGGAAATTCTCCTTCTAACGATATATATATATGTATATATCTTCTTCATAAATTAAATCCACAATTCTTCCTATAAGGTATACTTGAAATTTCCTTTTAAAATCCTGAAATACCAATAAATTAATTATTTTGTGGTAAAATATATTTTTCAATTCCTCGTGTTTGATAATGAATTCTCGTACAAAAAATAATATCAAAA
>VCCN01006905.1:722946-733140 GCA_006491835.1 Architeuthis dux
ATGTTGGTTTTGGGGAAGGTAGTGGCTAAGGAAGCTCCCTGTTGCCATTATTTTCTGGTGAGCTGGTTTTGATTTCAGAGTTGTCCTCCTAGATTAGTTGCCTGCCAAGGCAAGATAGTCCAGTCTACCCTGCTATCCTATCCATATCTGCGAGTAGGGGGGATTTATTCATGCTTTTCCCAAGGGCATTATTCTAAAGTGAACACAAACTGAACTTGGTTCACCAATTGCATTTTCCCTGCTTCTAACCTGCACCTCGTTATATCGTACACGTTAGTACCTACATAACCTTCGAAAACTTAAACTTCTAAGTCACGGTCGTCATGGAATGAGTTGTGAAATACGTTTATCATGCAACGGATCCGAAATGAATAACATCAAGTTTTTCGTTTGCCCTATGTCCGACAACGCTAATCTTTGTAAATATCTGAAAGCATGCTGTTCGGTGTTACTTTTATCTTAGACGTTAATACCTAAATATGCATCGAAAAGTTAGACTGGAGTTGCTTCGATAAATTCAAAAGAGTAAAGACATCTGAAGAAAAAAAATAACATGTGAAAAGAAAGAGATTTCTTATCTTATGGGGACACGTCTCAGCAAATAAGCTAATTTGTTATCTTCCAATTCGTAAATCTAAAGTCTAACCAGTCATGGTCGTCATGAAATGAATGACATCAAGTTTTTTTTGCCCTGTGTCAGACAACGCTAAACTTTGTAAATATACGAAAGCATGCTGTTCGGTGTTACCTTTATCTTAGACGTTAATACCTAAATATGCATCGAAAAGTTAGACTGGAGTTGCTTCGATAAATTCAAAAGATTAAAGACATCTGAAGAAAAAAATAACATGTGAAAAGAAAGAGATTTCTTATCTTCAGAGACAAAGATTCGGCAAATAAACAAAATAAACCCATTTTATTCCTTTTAAATCGTAAATCTAAAGTCTAAGCAGTCAGCGTGAAGTGTGGACTATTGTTGAAGAATTTAGTTTTTTGATTGTGCACTGACAGATTCACAGTAAAACTTTCAGACAAATACAAAAAGTTCCACTCATAGAACCAAAATTTGAGCTCATTTTTAACTCCAGCGAAAAGAAAAAGAAAATAACTCTTTTGCTGCAAATGACGTCGCAATGATAAGCGATCTTTTCTTTTGCGGATTTAAGAAAGCAAGTGAAGTTTTTACGATTGGTGTCAAAATAACGCAATTCCAAGCAGTGGCATTAAAGAGAGAATTATTGTAGAATAAATTTGACGAGAAAGACGATACATCTAATACTACTACTATTTCTTATTGGTGTAGTTTCCTTGTCGATGTAAAAGGTTATAACTGAACTAGCCAACAGCATCGTCTAGAAACCAAGTTAAACAGAACTTATTACCGTATTATTCATGCAAAGAATTTTAATTTCAATCTATTCGACTGCCACTAATGTTATGATATACTGCCACGAAAAGGTTATTCCGGGGTCAAACACCTGTGCAGAAATGTAAAGTGACCCGGTTACCTTAGGAAATAGGTATATGCGTGGGTGTCCAAAAAACAGGATATGGAAAGCGAAAATGACACCTGCGTGGGCGTTCGAGAAACCTATAAAGCAGACCCGAACACAGAGCAGACCCGAACATTCACCCCACTATACAACACTGACATGTGCCTGTAAACCTTTGACGTTAAATCTTTATTAGAAATATTATTATGTCTCCCTTTCCACAAATGTTCTTCTTACCCCGAAACAAAAGTGAATGGGATTAAAATTACGAACTTTGGCATTGGTTGAATTTCAACCAATGAGAAGCCCCTAAATAAAGGCCGCGGAGATCGAGTGCCTATCTCACTCTCTTTCTCGCCAGCTCTAGAAGCGACAGCACCTACTTCAGAAAGGGCTTAAGCCCCTAGTGCTAGCTGCCAGCAGGCAGCTTCCCCCTAAAAAGAGACGAGGAAAATTGTAAAGCATGAGCCTACCTCTTTTTACTTTAGCCGTTGAAACAACAGCAGCAGCTAGCAACAGCAGAAGCTAGCAACAGCAGCCCTTTCTCTCAACAATCTTTTTTTCACCATAAGGCGATAGCAACAAAACTCAAGTTAAAAGATCAACTCATCTCGACCTACAATTCTATCGAGAACCCAACTCGAACATCAAATAAACCAAAGACACGAACAAAGTTCAAATCTACGAGAACTCAACAAGGTACAACTCTTCGCTGAAAGCAGAGCACGATGAACTTTTCGCTTCGATTTATAATCTTCGAAAACTACAGCATACTACATTGCAATGAACATTTGTTAGTCGGAACTAACTCTACATAACCATACCTTGAGTTTATTGCCACGCGGAAACCCTACCTTTTCGCAATCTCCCCATTCCACCTAATATATCTCTTATTTCTCTTTACCTGCATTTTCTGTAATTAAAGATCGGATTTACAGAAAACCAAAAACTTGTTGCATTGTTTTTTCTTTCATCCTTTGAGTCAGTAAGATCCTACTCGCGTAATAACATTCCCCAAAAATCTAAACATTTTGCGAAAAGTGTATTATTTTTACATTTTGCAAAAAGCGTATTATTTTTACACGTTGTTGTTTGTTGATAAACTTTTGATTGTCTTTCTCCTAAAAGCAAAACAAATATCACAAACGTATTTATTATCTCATATTCCGTTGTGAAAAAATCAAAAAGAAAATCAAAAATCCAACTTACTCACTGAGAATGAATAGGCAATACGCCCCCCCCCCAACGAAATAGAAAATGCCAAATTCTTTAGAAATGGTACGTACCCAACTGATAAAGACAGGGGAAACATAAGTGATATAGCGGTCAACTCTTATCTCTTCGAAAGAAGGCTAAGCATAGATTTCCAATCCTTGTTAGAAATCCGATATAGCTGGGTGTCCATGGGACAGTAAACGCAGTAGGAAAAGATACAAGATAGAGGGACGAGATAGAAAAGTTTGCCGGTAAGACGTCGCAGAGGATAGCACAAGATATGTCGTCATGAAGGAGATGTGAAAGGCCTTTGTCCAGCAGTGGAATTATAGCAGCTGCTGCTGCTGCTGCTGCTGCTGCTGCTGATGATGATGATGATATAATATATAATAATATTATGGTGTATCCACAACAAATCCACAACAAATTGGTGTCCATGGGAACGCAGCATGTCCATTCCTTGTGGAGTATAGGGCTGCATTTGTGGTTTGTGAATAAAAGTTACAGGAATAAAAGTCACGGAACAAAAGTCACAATGTAGCGTTACTCTGAGCTAACTAAACAGACGTAATAGGAAGAAAAGTCACAACTTTGATTTTCTGGATAAGAAAAAGTCATAGGAAAAAAAATTTGTTTTATAAAATAAGTAATATTTTAATTCAATTTATACTAATTAAATGTTATAGTGCGACTTTATTTTAGGACTATGTAAGGTGGTATTTAATTCTTCATGTTATTGTTCGGCCCTGTCGTCTGGAGCCTAGAATGCGCCGACTGCATCCCATGCAGAGGGGTAAGAACTCCCCCCACCCAAATAAAAAACAGGGGCTACATGCTTTTTAACCAAAGTCGGCTGGTTTCGGCATTAAATGACCCATCAAGGGTTAATATGCCGCTAAACAAATCAATCGATCGATCGATCAGGTTATTGTTGAGTCACGAAATAAATAATCAAAACATTGGGTGGGGTGCAAATTATTTTTGCCCCCGGGCGCTGAGAATCATTGCTGCGCCACTTTTGAATACCACTCGAAATGTTAAACTTCGATAAATTCACAAGAAATAATTAACATGCGAAAAGAAGAGATATTTCTCATCCTCACAGACAAAGATTCGGCAAATAAACAAAAATAACCAGTTTTTTCTTCCAACACGTGAATCTAAAGTCTAATCAGTCAGTGCGAAGTGCTGACTATTGTTGAAGAATTTAGGTTTTTATCTCCTTCTCTACTGACAGATTTACAATAAAACTTTCTGGCGAAGAGTTTTTTTTTCTGCTCACAGAATCAGAATTTGAGCTCATGTTTAACGCCGGCGAAAAGAAAAAGAAGAAAAAAAACGCCTTTGCGAATGACGTCTTAAGATAAGCGATCTTTTCTTTCACGAATTTTAAGAACCAAATGAAGTTTTTATGATTGCTGTCAGAAATGCATAATTTCAAGCAGTGGCATTTAGGAGAGAATTACTGCAGAATACATTTGGAGCGAAAGACGATACAACAAGTGAAACTACTACTACTACTACTACTACTACTACTACTACTACTACTACTCATAAATAAAAATTATCTTCATCATCATCATCGTCATCATAGACCATTCTAGGTCCTCTACAAGACAATGGCCTTTCCCAACACCTCCCACGACGAGTGTATGGCAATGTTGGTTTTTGGGAAGGTAGTGGCTAATTGAGCTCACTTGTGTCCACTATTTTCTGGCGAGCTGGTTTTGATTTCAGAGTTGTCCTCCTAGACTAGTTGCCTCCCAAGGCGAAGAGAGAGAGAGAGAGAGAGAGAGAGAGAGAGAGAGAGAGAGAGAGAGAGAGAGAGAGAGAGAGAGAGTTCATTCTACCCTGCTATCTTATCTAGATCTACGAGAGAGGATATATTTATTCATGCCTTTCCCAAGGGCATTATTCTGAAGTGAACACAAACTGTTTCAGCTGTAGTTATAACTTGATTCACCAATTCCATTTTCCGTGCTGCTAACCTGCACCTCGTTATATCGTACACGTTAGTACTTACATAACCTTCGAAAACATACACTTCTAGGTCACGGTCGTCATGGAAGGAGTTGGGAAGAGCGTTTGTCATACAACGTATCCGAAATAAATAACATCATGTTTTACCCTGTGTCAGACAAAGCTAATCTTTGTAAATATCTGAAAGCATGCTTAGACGTTAAGATCTAAATATGTTTCGAAATGTCAAAGGCCTTTCCCAACTCCACCCATAACGATTGTATGGTAATGTTGGCTTTTGGAAAGGCAATGGCTAATTGATCTCACCTGTGGCCACTATTTTCTGGTGAGCTGGTTTTAAATTCAGAGTTGTTCTCCTAGACTGGTTGCCTCTCATGGCAAGAGAACCCAGTCTGCCCTGAGAGAATATATGTATTCATACTTTTCCCAAGGGAATTATTCTGAAGTGAATACAAACTGTCTCAGCTCGAGTTTGAACTTGGTACACCGGTTCCAATTTCCATGCTGCTAACCAGCACCTCTCATATCTTATACGTGGTATCAGGACGACTGCCCGGGGACAATTGCCCGCATAGAACAACTGCCCCTTAGATAACTGCCCGTCAGATAAATGACTCATGACAATTGCACCTTGGACGATTTCCCCATGGATGTGATCACTTACATGGCCACTAGCTCATTTCCACAAACTTTAACTCTGGCTTTACAGTTGCAATGTTATTATCCAAGGAACAGTTGTCCTAGAACCCACAATGACATAACAATTATCCATCGACAATTATCCAGGAGGTAGTTGTCCTAGAACTCTTCTACGTCAGTACCTAAATAACCTTCGAAACGGCAAACCGTAATCCAATCGTACTTCTGTACTTCCGTTCCATGGATCCTGGAAAGATGGCTTCAAATGATCCAATCGTACTTAGTGCACTGTTTATAATAATGTAATGTATGTATATGTTAAATCAATAGACATGCCGAAGCAAGCTCCCAGCAGCCGCCATTCCGTTTCCAGTCCCAGTAAACGCGGACGTGGGAACGGGGAAGGCTCAGTTCTTAATAGGCGAACAGCCCGGTCACACGTGTTATCTCATTCCGTCTTCTTTTCTTAACACACTTAAACACGGTTACGAATCAAACGCATTCTAATCTCGCACAGCTAGAACAGAAAGAACAACACAGAGAACAAAGGCACTAAACACAACAAGAACGTTACACTTAGCACTTCTGTACTTCCGTTCAACGGCACAGGGACCCGAGACGATGGGGAATCCGGAGGTGTTGCATATTATTTATAAAAAACATGTAAATTGCTAAATGTTCCTTTCACGAAAATCATTGATCTGCAAAAAACTATCAATCAATGTCATTTCTAGAATGTTAATCTTATATTGAATGAGGAACATCGTGTTTTCTGGAGTTACTTGTATGCGTTAGTACCTAATATTAGAAACCGTCAACCAAAACTGTCAAAATAGGTTTCTTCAGTTTTCAAGTTGATTTGGCTGAATGGCTGGCCATGTATGTATGTATGTATTTATGTATCACGTGTACAGACCGCAGCTAGAGGGCTAAATATTTACTTCTTATTATATCTAGGAAACCCGCTTTTTAAAAGAAATTCCCCCTAAATAGGTTTTTAGTGGGGGGTTCAATTTAGAAGCTAAGTTTATGCTAAATTGGCCCCTTAGTTTGTGTCCGGCAGCATTCACTTGTTTTTGTTTTTTTCTTGAAAATTCAGACTTTTTTAGTGATCATCACCCAACAAAAGACGAGAGAAGTAACTTATTCATTGATCACCCCCAACATGGCATTCTGCCAAAAGACGTTGGTTACTTGCCAGTTTTTATTGAGTGGCTAATCATACATGTACTTCAAAATGATAAACTTGTTGAGTTGTTTTCGATAAATTTAAGAGTTAAGAACATCTGAAGAAAAAAATAACATGTGAAAAGAAAGAGAATTCTTATCTTCAGAGGCAAACGTTCGGCAAATAAACAAAATAAACCAATTTCTTTTTCACTCATAAATCTAAATTCTAAGCAGTTAGCATGAAGTGTTGACTAGTGTTGAGGAATTTAGTTTTTGCTTGTGTACTGACAGATTTACAGCAAAACTTTCATCCGAAAAATGTTTTTTCTCTGCACAGAACAGAACTGAAATTTGAGCTCATGTTTGACGCCAGCCAAGAGAGAAAGAAAAAAGAACCTTCTGTTGCAACCGACGTCTCCAAGATAAGCGATCTTTTCTTTCGCGAATGTTAGGGTGCAAGAGAGATTTTTTTACAAATGGTGCCGAACCTGTGTAATTACAAGCAGTGTCATTACAGAAAGCAGGAAGCACCCAGGGATCACATGCCTCCTCCAACGCCATAGTCATTAGAAACTGACCAATCAGGTTACATATACCAGACTATGCCGTGAGAGAAGCTTGTAACAATTATTACTCAGGGACATCCCTTTGAACCTTGATCATTTATAGAGGTTGGAAAGCATTCGGTATGAATAGAGACATTTTGAAGCGTTAAGTACACAACGGTTGCCTAATACTAGCCATGACTTACGGATGCGAAACATGGTAATTAACAAAACCAACTTAGAATCGCACAGAGATCTATGGAAAGAGCAATGCTAGGAATAGCTCTAAGAGATAGATAAAGATCAACATGGATCAGAGGGCGGACTAGAGTGAAGGATATTATACAGATAATTAAGCAGCAAATATGGAGATGGGCTGGTCACCTAGCAAGAAGAGATGACAATAGATGGGGCAAAAGACTAACCGATTGGTGCCCATGGGGCAGTAAACCAGACTCAAGATGGAGGGATGAGAGTGTGCCGGTAAGACATGGCAGAGGTTAGCACGATCTAGCCCGTCATGGAAATAGATGGGAAAGGCCTTTGTCCAGCAGTGGACCCATGACGGCTGATGATGATGATGATGAAGTTATTGCATGCAAAAAGTCGAAACATTGTCTTATTTCTCAATTTAAAGAAAATCGAAAAAATGTTTTGTTGCACTCCAAAATCAAATCGTTCCTTGGTCCATGACCCATCCTTTCACAAAATGTCATTGAAAATGATTGAGAACTTTTGGAGACAGTGTGCGCACAAACAGAAAAAGCAAACTGACAATTAAACAGACAGATGTTCATATGGGTGTATAAATAAACTTTTGTCCAACTCCGTTGCCAGAGCTAAGGATTACCCCAGAAGTCTGCAGAATACTTTTGTAGAGAAATACGATACAAGCATTGAAACTATTACGTCAACTACTACTATTAATATTACTACTACTACAACTACTATTGTTTGGTATTAACAGAATAAAGATAAAATAAACCCTTTCTGCTGCAAATGACGTCGCCAAGATAATCCTCTTTGCATTTGTGTATTTTAGAAAGCATGTGGAGGTTTTACAAATGGTGTCAAAATCATGTAATTCCAACCAGTAGAATTTTGCACCCAGAAAGCGCATCCCTGTGCAAACACCATTGTCACTAAACACTGCATAATCAGGTTACAGATCCCAGACTATGCTGCGACAAAATCTTGTAATGATGATTTATTAAAGACAACCCTTTGAAATTTGATTAATTACAACATCTGATTATTTCCTTTAGACAGAGTATCTTTGTCATTAATGGGTTGTTACATCCGCTCGGATAGTGTAATGGTTAGCACGTCGGCCTCGCGCGCAGAAGTTCCCGGGTTCGATTCCCGGTATGAGCGAAGAGTGTGGAAAAACTTTCTATTAGGACACAGTTTTCAGCACTTAATTGAGTACACTCTAAGCTGTGTGATTAGGGTGGATGCATCCTTTCGGTGGACTTGCATCCTGCCTCGTCATGAAAGCTTGTAGGAATAAAGTCCTGGTCTCGGCCAGACTTGAGACTTGCAAGGATCCCTAAGCTGACGCATGCATCAGAAACCGGGTCTTCGTCACCAGGTTTCATACTCCATTTGGAGTGGTCTCTTAAGAGATGGGACACTTTACCTTTTTTACATCCGAAAAGCTAGAAAACTGTCCTATCTTGCAATGTCAACAACATCGGAAATAATTCCTGGATCCACCCCAAAATTTAATCAAGTGTTCCTTGGCCCATCGTTCCATAAAATGTCATTGAAATTCATCAATGACTTTTCGAGATATTGTGTGGACAAACAGATACACACAGACTGACAGACAGATGTTCATATTCGGGTATGAATAACCTTTGTCCAACTTCGTTGGAATAGACGGATTATCCCAGCTGTAGTAGTAGTAGTAGTACTACCACTACTACAACAACAACAACATAAAGATAAAATAAACCCTTTTTCTGCAAATGTCATCACCAAGATAACCCTCTTTGCTTTTGTGTATTTTAGGAAGCGTTTGAAGTTTATACGAATGGTGTCAAAGTTTAAAGCAATGGATTTCAGGAGAGAATTACTGCAGACATCTGCAGAAGGAATTTGCATAAAAAGACTATACTAGAAGTAAAACTATTAGGTTTACTACTACTACTACTACTACTACTACTACTACTACTACTACTACTACTACTACTACTACTTTTAACGTCCGACATAGACCTTCCCCAATATTCGCCAGACCACGCTATCATGGGCGTCACGGGGCCAATACCGCCTGAACTGTCTAGTTCGCCACGTCATCTTATTTTTTGCCGGCCACACTTTCGCATATGATCTCTGGGGATCCACCTTATGAGTCGTGATATCCAGCAGTTGTCTGACATTCTTGCAACATGACCAGCCCATTGCCATTTGAGTTTTCTAATGAATTTTGTGATATCTTTGACTCCTGCCTTTCTCTAATATACTGTGCTGTTTTGTGATCTCCTCATGTGATGTTGAGCATGACTCTTTCTTGTGCACGTTGCATGGTTCTTAGTCTGAGGGTCATAGCTGTAGTAGGTATTTAGGGCCGTGTTTAATGTTGGGGCCCAGATACTTACTTTCTTAATTTCTGATCTGCGCTGTTTACTCACTGCCGTTGACTGACGGTCTGTGTAAGTTGCGATAAAAAGCAGATGCAAGACAATACTAGTCAGAAATTAATAATGGTTGATAACGATTCATCTAATAAATAATAAATCAGGATAATAGTATTACTACAACTAGTGTACAAAACAATAACAAATATGGCGCCAAAGGATCGGGGAAGAATGAAGGATGAGTTTAAGTTTAAGGACATTCTGCCAGCTGTAAGAGCTCTGGTAGCTCAGTCGTTAAGAATAGCGGTGTACCTCTGTTTTTGTCTTGTCCTTTTGGATGTGTCCCCTCGTTTCACTGCATTACGTATATTAATGTTCGACCGTGATTTTGTTTTGTCTAAGTAAAGATCTCATGAATAAAACAATGGCAATGTTTCTCGCAATCCACTTTGCAGGTAATTCCGCTGTGTATTTAGTAAACACTTCATTGATCAATGGAGCGGTTTATAAGATTGTTTTGCCAAACACCTGAGTCTGTCCATATCTATCTATCTATCTATCTATCTATCT
>VCCN01006905.1:737416-748888 GCA_006491835.1 Architeuthis dux
AATATCGTCCAAACGATATATCGGATCGAGCGCTTTCTACTGCGCGTTCAGTCATTTTCAGGATCTTCATATATATATTTTTGATATGTCAGAATTTTTAATTTTACGATCGATTTTGTTTTTGATATGTCTGAATTTTTAAATCTTTAGAAAAATATTTACTATAGAAATTAGAATGATAAATCTTTATAGCTAGATTTTAGGACAATTTCGTATATGTTTAATATTCAAAGTAAAACAACAAATGTTTCTTTTAACACCATTATTAGAGACATGAGTGGAATAGATATTTCGTTTGAATTATATTCTTACTTTTCTTATTTTATGATCGATTTTGTTTTCAATTTGCATATACACATCTTTTCACTCTCTTTTTCTTCAACTACTTAAAACAGCCTGAAATTCTTCTAATGGTAAAATGTTCTGGTCGCAATGACCTTAACCTTTTTAGACGTCTCTCGTATGACATTTGGAAAGTGGATGTTGCAAAGAAATAAGTCAAAATTCTCAAACCGAGGCTCAAATGAAACTCATAAATTAAACAACGAACAGAATCCGAAAGATTTTATTATTGAATTACACATTGAAAGCAAATACTTCTTGTTCGTTGGTCACAGTGACCCTGGATTAAAGGCAAAGAGCTAAAAATACCAAAGTGAAATCCGGAGACGTTTATGGTCACGGCGATGAAATATTTCTCGCAATTTGATTGGTTGATATTTTACTGGCCTTAAATCTAAAAATGATGTCCGCATTTGGCTGCCACAACAAGGTTATGAGATTTGAAACATGAGCTACAAATCCATGAACGCCTTCTCTCATATTGTCGACAAGATTACCGATGGTGACGGTGGCCAAGTGGTTAGTAGCTGGGTAAATGGAATCCAAAACCCAGCTGAGACAATTTGCGTTCACTTTGTTACGTTATGGGGTATCATCAAACCCCATATACGCAAACAAAGCATGTGTTGCACTGGTGTCTGTAGTTGGAACTGGTCGGATATCGTTTGATGTTCATTCTTCGTTCGTGTGCCGTGGCTTTTGCTGAAAGGAACTCACATGAAAATCGACTGGTTCATTGAGAAAAACGAAGTCTGATTTTAAATATTGTGTTCGTTGTTTATTCGGTTTTACACGTAGTGACGCTACGGGAATCTGCACTGTAAGATACGTGATTACTACAAAATCTACTGTCAACACTCTTTGTAGGGTAAAGTTATCATTCAGAATATTGTTGCATTTTGAGTTTTCAAACAATGTAAACAAACAGATAAAGTACTGCTGCTCTTTTAAACGTAAGTTACATATATCTCATATTTTTACACTTCAAAAAGCTGTGCAGCTCTAGAAACACTGACCGTGCCCCCTGTGGACGGGGGCGGCGGGGCCGCGGACACAAGTCCTAGCCTTGGACACCTAGCCCTGGTCTTTCTCCCTCTCCTTGGGTTTTTCACCCCTATTTATCGGTATGCCCATTTTTAACATGTGATTTTTTCGTGACGTTAAAACATTACATTATATTTTTGTTTGCGTCAGTAAATTCTTTAACCGGATCAGCCGACATTCTTTTTGTTATTCTACAAGCATTTCATAATCAGGATTTAGTCTGTAATGTTTTGTTGTTATCTTAATAAAACAAAACCTTCATTTTAATAACATTCCTTACTTTTCAATTTCAACTAAATAAAACAATTCATTTTGTTTACCACTTGTCAATATAGCCCTCATCCTAATCCCTGGCCTAACAAACACATTGTATATACACACTGCACGATTTTGAATGTACGCATTTAATCTTATTCTATCTATCTATCTATCTATCTATAGGGGTCATATTGCTACAACTTCGCACTGATGCCCTTGGAAAAGGCATGGGTCCAATTCTTCTCCCCCCCCCAGCTATGAGTAAAATAGCAAAACCGGAAGAGACCTACCCCTCGTCGGACAGAGTAGGGAATGTGTTACCGAAAGGTATGGTTAATGGAGCTCGGCTGAAGCGTCAACGGGCCTAGCAAGATTCTCACATGACGAAATATATAAGAAGCCATTGCTAATCCTCACCGTCACGTTATTCACAGCAGATACAGCAATACACAAACACTTCTCTTAATTTTCTTTCTAGCATTGAACAGGTCTGGTTAGTCACCCAATAGAAACCGTCACGTGACCACTTTTGGCAGCATGCTGTATTAATGGTGATCAATTAAACAAATTAGAAAAAGGGTGTCATCAATGAAAAGTTACTTCTCTCACCTTCTGTTAGGCAGTGATCACTAAAAAGCATAAACTTACATTGCAAATTGAACCACCCAATAAAAACCTATTTATGGTGTAATTTTAAAAAAAATCCAAACATTTTTTCTATATATAATAAGGAGAAAATATTTCATTTTCAGCCCATTGGACTTACGCGTCATACATACATACGTCATACATACATACGTAGCAACCCGGAGGTGCATTATAATAAATTCTCTCGTGAACTAACCCCGAAACACCCTCGATGGTACACGCGGATGAATGACTTACTGACTGACTGGCAGAATTAATGTTCCAGCTTCTAATCCTGTTCTCTTGCCGGGAGTAGATTGATTCCAGTTTCCCCTTAGTAAAATATCTTAGTTTTCCCTCAAACTAAGAACCGTGCAACGTGAACAGGAAAAGGATCATGCGAAACATCGCATGGAAAGATCCCAAAACAGCACAATATATTAGAGAAACAAACAGGTGTCAGTCAGAGATATCGTAAAATTCCATTGCAAACTTAAATGGCAGGGCGAGTCATGTTGCAAGGATGGCAGACAACGGCTGGACATCGCGACTCACAACATGCATCTCTCGAGAGCATGGGCGTAATTGTGACCGGCAAAAAGTAAGATGGCGTGATGATCTGGATTACTTCAGAATGTTTTGGCACCGTGACATCTAAAAGCAAAAAAAAAACACAAAAGACTGACAGACGATGGGGAAGGCCTATTGTTGTATAGCGTTGTGTACTGGACTTCATTATAAAGGAAACTCGAAGACTTGCTTATAAAAATATCTGGACATATTTTTATTACACAACATACATCTTTGTCGGCCGGAGAGTGAAGAGTGGGAGAGAGAAGACAAGGAGAACCGCCAGGCTGTCCCCAGCAGGGACAGCGGTCTCGGGCCTTAACGGCTCCGCTGATGTCTGCGTCTTCTTTGAGTGTCGAGATTTCTGTCCGCCCTGTTCGCTTCTTTGGGTCTGCTTTTTATAATTTCTCTAAGGCCTACGTGGTGCCACACGGTGTCAATCACCGGTTCCCATTTCCTGTTTTTAACACTGGCAATATTTAGACAATATACCTATTTCCTGCGGTGCCTGGGTTCACTTACATTTCAGGCCAGGTGTTAGTTAGTCCAGAAACACATTTTCATAACACTATGCCCAACGACGGATTTTAAATGATTGATGATGATGATGCTGATGATACTTTAATTTAATTATCCACTAAACAGCAAACCTTGTTGAATGCAGATCAGTCTAGGGCAGTTGTTCCCAATCGGGGTGTGGAAGGGAAAGTCTAGAGATAGGGTTTTCTGCCCTTCTATCTATCAAGTCGAAGGCTTGAAATAAGTTGAGAATGGTTTAAGATGTGTTCGCTCACAAATAGACCCACACATCGAAGAACTAGTAGAACATACACAAGAACATAGATCACATTGATGTGTATATCAGTTACGATAGCAGAATTCTTATTTCTTTGTAATAAATATGAATTTCAAATGATGTGTTCCAATTACTTTCGCTTGCTTTCTTTGAGTAACAAATACACAGCAGCTGTACAATTATAAAATTATAATAATTCTTAGTGTGAAGCCGTCTAATTATATGCAAAATAAAGTTATTATTCTCGCTTGCTTTCTTTGAGTAACGAAAACACAGCAGCAGCTGTACAATTATAAAATTAAACTAAATCTTAGTATGAAGCTGTCTAATTATATGTAAAATAACGTTATTATTCTCGCTTGCTTTCTTTGAGTAACAAAAACACAGCAGCAGCTGTACAATTATAAAATTAAACTAATTCTTAGTATAAAGCTGTCTAATTATAAGTAAAATAAAGTTATTATTTGAAATTATGCTTTGCTGCAACTTAATAGATGAAAGCGGGGAATATTAGTAATCTTATTGACAAAAGTGTGGAATATCTGGAAACGGTTGGGAACCACTGGTCTAGGGAATGTAAAGTAAACGGTTTTGTCCCTAATGCAGTGTGAACTCACCTTTTGTGAGGATCATGTTTTTGTTGTTTTTTTAGCTTTAATAAGTGCATGTGTGTGTGTGTCTAGAATCTCTCATTGAGTGCGGACGATTATGGAAATGAACACTACACAAGTATAAGCATATTTGGTCAGAATCGAAGGGATGAAAACCACAGCGAGCAAATTGAAAAATAGAGCTAGCAAATTTAAGAATACAGCAAGCAAATTAAATATAACGGCAAGAATCAATGAACATGAATAATGAAATAATTATTGATACTGCTTCAATCGCTGCAAATGTTAAACGTTTGTGTTAAATTAGTTGAAACTTGTCTCTTAACAAAATTCATAATGTAATGTAATAAAATGCACTCTGGTTGTGTGTGTTCGTGTGTTCGCACGTTTTGGGGCGTACGTGACCAAAAGGCCATATCATATTACCGGGGATAGAAAATAGGTCAAACGGTCGACGAAATCAGAACAAAAGAAAATGCATTCAACCAACAAGAGTGGTTTAAGTGATTTTTCATTCGCCAGCAGTTTAAGGTTAGTTAGGATCCGACACCCAGGAGCGACGGGTCGAACCAGCAGAGGGCTTGTCTCCCCCGCCCGTTAGGGGTGAGGTAGGACAGAGGGGGAAGAAGCCTTGATTTTTTAATTACTACCATCACTGGAATAAAGCGAACCCATATTTTCAATTGAAAATACTGAATTTTGTCGTCTTTCTCCCCTGCCACATGGGTGAGCCTTTTTCTCCGAGTTTTTTTACCATCCGCAGAAGGTTCGCTCGCGTAAAGGTACAACCCAACGACGAGACGTCTCCTCTCACATCGACGAGAAGAAATACCTACGATAAGTCCTTTTCGTTAGTTCCCACCAAAAGCTAACGCCCACAATTTTAAAGTACGACTTACTTTGGAAAAGCTATAGAAAGCTGAACTTGTTAATTTTGAGAGCTGAAATGCAAATCCATAGCCAAATGAAAAGATATCACTGAAAACTAAGATGTTCTTTTGTCTTCGTAGAGTTATGTCCATTGAATTGCAAATCAATCAAACGAGCAGCAATTATAAATCACTGACGCTGACAAATTAGCAGATCACAAATAAATCATAAAACTTCCAAATAGCAGTAAATATCCATTTATCTATCTAGACACGTACCCTTGATAACCGTCAGCGAAGCGACGGGTCATGGACTAGTAAACAGATTGACACTAAAAACAATCATAAATCAATGCGTAAGTGAGACGACGCTGTGTAATGAACTACACTCAGGTCGTGTGTTCGCACGTTTTGGGAAGAAAGGATTGCTACGTAACCAAAACGTCATATCGTGTTCCCAGGGCTAGAAAATAGGTGAAACGGCCGACCAAGGGAAACAAAGGGAATACGTCCGACCAATCAGCTTCGCCGAGTTTTTTTAGGACGTCGATTCAAATCGGGCGGGGGTTAATCCGTTGGACAGACAGTAGAAACGGATCAACAGCTTCTCCCCACCCACCGGGATTAGGGAGAAAGTCGTTAGAATTTTAACCGAAACAGAATTCAATGCCCCTTAGTGATCCGCGAACCGGCCAGGCATCGAAGCTATTTCCATCCACAGATCCAGCTCTCCCGTGAATGTACAGCCCTGCGAGAAGAAATGCTGATTATACTACAGCTGTCAAAGGTGATTAGAAGAACGTCAGCTGTTTTTTTTCTGACAGAGTAACATCCTCTTAGATGTATTGCCTTACAAGGCTAATGAGCTACAGATGCCCATCTATTTACAGAGAGAGAAGTGGGTTAACGCCTTTGACCCTTACGCAACTCCGCACCTCCAATGAAAATAGGACTGGCACTAAAAATCTTTTCTGATGTCCTTGCAGAGTTATGTCCCTTGAACCTCATCTGGTCAAAATCGATGTGACGTAGGTAAATCAATCATCAAGTAGAATCGAAGTCAGACGACGCTGTCAAAGGTGATTAGAAGAAGACAAATGCAATCTTTCGTTTCCTGGTGCCGTCCGTTGTGACGTTAGCTTGAATCATTCACGTCAGCCAAACCGTCACATCAAAGAAATATTACGCATTCGTACATTTTACGCTCATATAACTAAGATAACTAATTTATCAGCCAACCGGCCTATATAACTAATTAACTATAATAGTACGAGCGTGAATACGTACTTTTCTTGCCAAGTTTTCCCATGTATTATTCGTACATGGTTTACACTGTTTTTAAACAATATTGTCGTATAATCGCAATATTTCTTGCAGCTATATACTGTTCTGTGAGTACATTATAAACTATTATGACATCTTTTTTGTAAACTTCTGTAATTGATTGTTTAAGACATATTTATATGTAATAAATAGTGTTATTATTTCCCAACACGATGTGTCCCGTTTGCTTTTATAAATACAATACAAGGGGAGAAATCTATTATTTAAGTTTTATATCAACTTTATTTTTAACTATTGGCAAGAACACTACATTGTCATTGATGTCTACCAGACCGTCCTATTAGAGACAAAAGAAATGGCCACGTTGATAGGGGGGTGAGCTGTAGGTTTTTTTCCTTCTCTTGAATGGACTGACCCTTCCAGGCCTAAAGGGTCCAAACTGTCCTGTTATTTACTCATACTTAAGGGGGTAAGTAAATTCATGACTTTCCTGAGGGCATTGGTGCAAAGTCAACGTCATCAGCCGAGGACGAAACTCGAACTCCTTCGATTGTGTTTTTCGTGTCGGTAATTATTATGCCACTCCGTAGCCCCAGTGAAAAGATGATTTCTAGACTAAACAAATTTCTCCTGCAGAGTTATGACCCTGTAGATTTAAGGTGTACGTAAATTGCTGCACAAAGAGGGGTTGGGAAAAACACCGACACAGTTCGGTGGGAACAGTCACTGGATAGCACGTCAAATGCTCCTACGCCGGAACAAAAACTCGAACGGGACACCTCCTAGACAGTCAGCGGTTCGCCTGGATCAACACTCGTTAAGCTCCTCGGACTGTCAACAACGTCGTACGAGTTCCAAACGCAACTCCCTGTTCGACCGTCGCTTCTCCTTTTTATCGGCCAGAACAGCGCCGGGAAAGACCCGTACGTGGCAATAGTGAAGCGTTAGTATCCCGGATGTACTGTGAAAGCTTTTGGTTTAAAAGAGCCACCACGTGCACATCCGAGTCCTTCGCTAACGCGAATGCAAGCGACGCGCACCCGTTTCGATCTCTGAACCGGCAAGTCTTCGCAACAGTCCCTTGGAAGACATCTGCTCAAAATCGAAGAGATGAAAGCGAATAAATCATTGAATAGAATCGAACGAGCAACAATTATAAATCAATGCGAAAGTGAAACGACGTTGACCAAGGTGATTGGCAGAGACAAATAAATCGTTCCTTTCCCAAGACCGCCCGTGAGGTGTCGACTGGGATCTTTAGAGTCTGCAAAACCGTCACATTGGACCAGTCGTTCTCAACCCGTACGCCGCGGCACACTAATATGTTGCAATTACCTCCCAAGCGTGCTGCGTATATTTTTCCAAATACGCAAACATGCATTACGAGCCTTGGACATGTTTAGCACGGGTATTATGTCCGTTCCGCTTCCACCGATTCCATTTTCTGTTCTTCTAACTGCTCGGCCACGTGCATCACCATGATGTTTCTTTTCCAACTTAATCTTTGCTTGTGTCATTCGTTTCTTGGCGTCATCCATTGTGGTTTCGGTTGGTGTCATTAACGTTTGCTAAACTGTCATATTAGAGACAAAAGAAACGTCCAAGTTGATAGGCAAATGAGGCTCAGTGCAAGATGGACAGATTCAAACGGAAAATGGAAGTAGGAGCGGGATTGAAAAAACAAAGTCACCACCAACAACAAGATGGGTTGCCTTACTTAGCTAAATGGCACATCGACCCTCGATGGTTCATTTAGTGCTGAATTCGGGTTCTTTTTGAATACACAATTTATGTAGATGAATTATTGTGGACAATAGAATCTTGCGATTTTGGTGAAAGGTCATTTTTATTTTTAACTAGAGTCTTGTGGGCCCTGTTTGTGGGGTCTTACCCCTCTGCAGAGGATGCAGTCGGCGTATTCTAGGCCCCAGCCGACAGGGCCGTTACTTGGCTAAAGGGTTCAAACTGCGTTTTCCATACCGGTAGTTGTTTTACAGCATCTCCAGCGAAAAGATGATTGACACGGCAAATTGTCACCCTAAGATTTCTCTTGCAGAGTTATGTCCCTTGAAAGACATCTGGTCCAAATCCAAGAGATGAAAATAAATCAATCATCAAAGAGAATCGAAGAAGCAACAATTATAAATCAAGGCGTGAATGAAACGACTTTGATAAAAGTGATTAACATAGAGACAAATAAATCTTGCTTCGTGTCGTTCGTTTCTCGATTCCGTCCGTTGTGGCATCGGCTAGAATTATTTACGACTGACAAACCGGCACATTAGAGTAATGGTTCTCAAACTGTGTGCCGCATCATCCTCCTCCTCATCATCATCAGCCCAGTTTTGCATATGATCTCTGGGGATACACGCTGTGAGTCGTGATGTCCAGCTGTTGTCTGACATTCTTGCGACATGACCAGCCCATTGCCATTTGAGTTTTCTTATGGTTTTCTTATGGTTTCCAATATACCGTGGTGTTCTGTGATCTTTCCACGTGATGTTAACCATGATGCTCTCCTGTGCATAGTTCTCAGTTTGAGTGACAATCTTTTGATTAGGTTTCATGTTTCAGCTCCATAGGTGACTATCGGGAGGATGCATTGGTTGCAGACCCTTATTTTCAAAACTAATGGGATTTTATTGTTCTTGAAGGTTCGGCTGGCTCTGCCGAAAACTTGCTAACCTAGAGTGATTCTTTGACTTCTTCTTTTGTTAGTACACTAGTTTGGCACAGCTATCAGTCGCGTGAAATAAAAGTACACCATTTTGTCAAAAGTAATTTAATTACCAATGGAATGTATACATATCAATCATAATAACATGCAAAGTCAAATGAAACTAATATATCTCCTCTAAAGTAATAGCGTAAGAGCTCCGTTGGAAATAGTCACGGTCATCTTACATTAATAATCGAATCGTTCATCGTTATGGTAAAAAGAACAAAGGGAATAGAGGAGAGAAAGAGATTAATGAGACAGGCCTAATGATACGTCACATACGCTGTTACTCGTACTATGAACACAAAGAAGAAACTTCCACACTCTCCTCTTAACATATAACAACTATTTAATTAGCTTCCTTTATTTATCTGGCTCTCTGAGTCACTATCTGTCGACCCTGTTATTAAACTACCTTTCCTTATTGCCCACTCTTTCTTCCTTTGTTAAAGCGTTACATTTTTAATTCTAAACATCGTTCGAAAAATGATTACGGCTTTTGTTTTGTTTTTAAATTTAAAAGGCAGTTTTAAAAATCAAGCCCTCAAAAAAAAGTCAATCGTCTCACGATTACGGACATCCTGCTACATACACTTACTAGCTGAAAACCTCCCGATAGGTCATTATTACTATTGTTTACATTTGCGTATCGTAAGTAAAGAAAGTAAATCGATCATCAAATAGAATCGAACAAGCAACAATTATAAATCACCGAGTGAGTGAGACGATGCTGACAAATTAGCAGAAGTCAAATAAATATTTCTTGACGTGTCGTTCGTTTCTTAGCACTGTCTGTTGGGGTGTCGGCTGGGATAATTAACTTTTGTCAAACTGTCACATCAGTAGCAAAAGAAATGACTTTTACATTAGAGATAGTTATCTATAGCATTATTCTGCTTGTTTCTATCTGCGTTTGAATGTTACTCTTTCAGAGATAACACAAGGGAAAGGTTACGTAGTTTAATGAGTGTAGAAAGAAAGAGGATTGGAAAGAAAGTTTGATTGTTTAATAAGAGAGTAGGAATAGAAGGGGCAGAAAGGAAAGTTAGGTCGGTTTCTGAGTGGGTAGGAATTTGCCTTCATATTAAACTAATCCATGTTTGCATAACAGTTAGATAATAACATTTCACAAATTATCCGGACAAAAGCGTTGGGATTTAACATAGATATTCTACTCGACGCGGAGAAACAATCTATGATACTTTTGGAATTTAAAAAAACACTTTTTAGGCTACTTTTCGACTGTTTTCTTCTTTTTAAAGCGCTAGATTTCTGACAGCTCTAGGGTAAACAAATTCTTTTTTAATTTCAAAGGAGGTAACACTTAAAACGTAGGATTCGGGTGTTTCTTTGAACTTGTCTTGTCGGGTTTGGGCCTGTTGAGCAGCGGAAGCCACATCGGGTTGAACTCCGCACTTGTCTGACTAATGCATTCAGTCGACATGTTCACATGTGCTGCCTCTTTGATTTTTCTCTGCTTCCAACAGCGTTCTCTGTCAATAATCTGGACTTTGGTCGCCTTTCACTCTCCAGATATATTACTCCTGAAGAAGGCCGAAGAATGGATCGACCGAAACGTCGTGTTAACAACACAAACAACACGAAGTTCAACCGCCCGAATAACTATTTGAATGTTAATGGCCCTTCTCATATAGAAAATATATATTAGGTTGTTCGGGTAATAATGGACGATTTTATTATACCACATTTTTAGTTATGCTGCAATATGATATATATTCTACACTTCTCTCGTGTACATATTTTCACTTCAGCCATTATTTTCCGAAAACCTAATACATTGGTATACAGTGTCGCCCATAAATAAGTACACCCCTATCATTATGTTATAGAAAGTTAATTGTCTTCTAAACCAAACATAGCAGGATTTTACTATTTCTAGTGGAACATTACACAATCAAAACGGATATTATCAGATATTATTAATGACCAAACTCTCCAGCATTGAAACTCTGTTGTCAAAAATATTCTTTCGTAGTGTTGTACTCACCCTTGGACGGCAAAAAATTCATATTTTTGGCAACAGAGTTTCAAATACTGTAGAGTTTGGACATACATAATACCTGATAATATCCATATAATAAACTGTATATTTGGCCATAATTAGTGTATGGAACTTTATATTTATTACATATATGTGTCAGTGACAATTCGCAACCCTGGTGACGGTAACTAAACAAAAGTCGCAGGGGAAATTGAATTCATGCTTTTCCCAGGCTGCTATCTCAAAAGCAAGCAGTTTTCTTTTGCCTCTCATGCAGTGTTTGACAAATTTCCGTGGCGTGTGCCATGGCACAATAACATACAACACGCAACAATTATAAATCATTGCGA
>VCCN01006905.1:833810-846263 GCA_006491835.1 Architeuthis dux
TGACCGACCAGAACACACTATAAATAAACACAGTATAGCAGAAATGTTCAGTGCCTTTTGCAAAAAACACACGTTGAAACCGGTGAAGGCTAATAATAATTATTATTTTATGTTCACATCTACATACATTAAAATTAATATTTCGTCAAACCATCATCACACATCAATAACGTTTCCCAATTTCATCTCAATAACAGACTTTGTTCTTGACACGGACTTGCGGAAATGTTTATTTCTGTAGAATCCTTGTAGAGCATGAAGTCGCAACCACTCTGGTGTGGTTTCACAAGCTAGTAGTTATTTATGGGGTGGAGTTGCTAACCCCAGCTCCAACCCTTCCTTCTTCACCTGGGATTTGAATCTGCAGTTGCGACTGTCAGATTGTAGTTTTTCTTCTATCAGAGTAACCGTCACTTAGTTGGACTGCCTTACAGGGCTAAAGGGCTCCAACTGCTATGCTATTTACCCACCGCTGAGGCAAGACGTGGATTCGTGCCCTTCCCATGGACATTAATGTGATGCGAATATAAACAGCTGTAATGTTTATATATATGTATGTTGAATCAATAAGTAATATATGTATATTTTAAATCAATAAACATGCCGAAGCAAGCTCCCAGCAGCCCCCATTCCGTTCCCGGTACCAGAAAACGCGGACAGGAAGTGAGAACGGGGATGGCCCAGTTCTTAACAGGCGAACAGACCTGTCACATGTGTTATCTTGTTCCGTCTTCTTTTATTAACACGCTTAAACATGGTTACTAATCAAACGCATTCTAATCTCACACATCTACAACAGAAAGACTAACAAAGCGAACAGAGGCACTAAACACAACAAGAACGTTACAACAGCCTAGGCCGAAAATCGAACTTGGTCCGCCGATTTCGTTTTCTGTTAAACATTACGCGACTCTGCATCTCCGACTTGCAGAACTGGCCGCCCGGAAGTCATTTCCCCCTTTGGGTGAGGAAAACGAGGCCCAGTCCCCACTGCCCCACGGGATTTGGTGCTTCCAAAGATCCTTTCATCCTTTTTTATAACCATTTTCCAATCAATGTTAATCACGCATCGCACAATTAAACTTCAAAAGAAACGATTGATTAATGTTGTCGCTTCATCTAATTATAATTGAGTACACCTCTGCTTAGTCACTCAATAGAAACCAACATCTTTTGGTAGCATGGGTGATCAATTAAAAAAGGGGTGATCAATAAATAAGTTACTTCTCTCACCTTTTAATAGATCACTAAAAAGTCCGAATTTTCAAAAACATCAAGCGGGCATTATGGATCTATTTATTCTGAACCTGCGACCCAGTCAGCAGGACCTTGTCACTCAGTTATGGGTCGGGGCCCGGACTTTGAAGTATCCTCGTCTACTACATATAGATCGGTGAATTGTTTCATCTCTATGTAGTGGAATCTTCTAGCGGCGATTCTCTATGTAATGAACTCTTCTGGTCACGTATTATGGATAGAAGCAGAACTTTGTCACTCAGTTATGGGTCGGGACTCGTACTTTGAAGTACCCTGGCCTACTACATATAGATCAGTGAATTGTTTCATCTCTATGCAATGGACTCTTCTGGGCACGTATTAAGGATAGCACTTTATTATGTTAAACCTGATAAATAACACTCCATAATTATCCAATTGTGAATAATATAATGTAAGGAATTGCAAAGTTGCTTAAATATTGTCGTCATTTTCTGTTGATAATTTGGTAAACTAGTAATAATTCTAATGATGGAGCCTAAATTAATCATATGTTTTTTTTGTTATCAGGGGTAGCTGGTTGCATTACGAATAGAGTTGTTCGATGTGACCGGCGTCGATGGCGTCTGGCCGCAGTTGGGTGAGAAAATATGCTGGAATTGGACGCCGATGCACATTCATCACACAGGCGTTATTCACTCAACCAACTTGGTAAGCAGTGTATTTCCCCAATAGACACGATTCAACACACAGTGCTCTGGTCACGGACCTACAGGGACTGACTAGAATTAGCCAAGCTTTAAAAACCCGTATAAAGAATCTGGGGAGAGCGAAGCAAAGTAAGTGTACGCAAAATGGGCAGCGGGTGTAGCAGAAAGATTTTCGCTAAAAGAGAACGGCTGAGTAGGCGAGCAATACTACTACTGCTACTACTTCTACTGTTTCTATACCCAAATGAAGACAATGCTCTAGGTAACATTACAAACTGTGACAATAAGGATACTTTTATTCTATTGAATATGGCTTTGTTCTCCCTTATACTCTCATGAGTTTTCTCAGATATTACACTGCTTTAAATGGGGATTGCTATCTTTACCGCGTTACATTCAGCACACTTCTTCAGTCTTCTTTTTCATGACTTGTTTTAATCTTATCTACAGGAACACATGTGCCGAAAACATCACGAAGAAAGCCCCTCCGGAAATCTGTTATATTGGATTTCACATTATTATGACGTCGAAAATCAACTAACCCCAAACACTAACCTTCACAACAATACTAACCCTAAAAACCCTAACCCTAACAGTAACAGTAACCCTAACAACAACACTAACCCTAACAGCAACACTAACCCCAACAACAAAACTAACCCTAAAAACATTAATCCTAACAACAACACTAACCTAAAAACACTAACCCTAACAGCAACACTAACCCTAAAAACATTAACCCTAACAGCAACACTAACCCTAAAACACAAACCATGACTTACACACTTATAAATCCAAAGTTTTGTTTGAAATCATTGGTTGGGCCACATTAATTCTTCTGAAAATCTGTCAAATAGGTTTTATCAGCTGTGAAAAATCGAAGACTAGAAAAAGATTAATATTTTTAAGATATATACTATCAAATAGAATTCTTTTTTTTTAACGGAAAGCTCTGTCTGTTCCCACTGTCATTACATACATTGTTGTTAAATGTATTAAAATACAGTTTGAAATGTGCACTTTTTCTGCTTTCATTTGAAATTAAATAAGTGAAAACCAAAATAACTGCGAAAAAACGTGATGTGGAAAAGAACGCTGAAAAAGAGTGCTGAATTTAACGCGGAAAAGGTAACAATCGCCCTTTAGATTTCCACCCCTAGGTATACCGTTAGCGAAGCAACGGGTATATTACTAGTAATGATAATGACGGAGTCCACATTAATCTTATGGTTTCTTGTTATCAGGTGCTAGTTGCATTGGGTATGGAAGATGAGTTCGCTATGATATGCGTCGATGGTGTCTGGTCGCAAGTGAGGCGAAACATATTGCTGGATATAAGCCTTCTCTTTTGCTGGTCTGTTGCTGTAAGTGTAAGTCATGGGGAATGCATCGATGGTGTCTGATAGCAAGTGAGGCGAGAACATATGCTCGGACAGACGATATTCATTTAACACAATACTCTGTTCACGAATTTACAGCGACTGAATAGAATTAGTCAAGCTTTAAAATGCGTATAAAGACAAGCCTGGCTGCTGCAGGGTCAAACTCCATTCCAACTTCTATTCCTACTGAAGATGAATGAACCCCCACTAAAACCCTATTTAGGGGGGAGATTTAAAAAAAAAGGTACTTAAACCCATCCTTCACTCCGATCGGCGGCCATGTTTGTTTACATTCTGGTAGTTTCAGTTGTGTTAATACATTTTTTATAATAATTATTTTCATCTAATAAAAAATGTATAGATAGACTAGTTGCCAACCAATTCTAAAGGACCAATCTGTCCTGCTAGTCATCCATAGCCGGGTGAAGAAGGAATGGATGTATGTCTTTCCCAAGGGCATTAATGAAGTGAACGCAAACGGTCTCAGTCGGAATTTTAACTCCCACACCTTCTTTAAGTTTCTTTATATTTGTTAAAGCTTGGCTTGGAGGTGCCGGTGGCCAAATCGGTTAGCAGCACGTAAAATTGAAGTGAGTGACGCCACTGAGATATATTAAAGATTTGGTGATGATAGGTCAAAGATTACGCCCTGGGGGCCTGCGCGCGCGCGCACACACACACACACACACACACGCATACACACATACACACACACACACAGAAATAATTCCCCTCGCTATACGATCGAACGAGAATAAAAAATGAATAACACGGAAAGGGATTAAAACTTGAGTTTTGGGCAATTGTTCGGAATAGGTACATTAACACGCTTTTGCTATATTATGCAAGGGGGTAATCAGGATAGACGTTGTACATGATTAGAATAGAATAGAGAACGTGTGGATGCGAGTAAGGCGTAAATTACGCAAACAATTTACTCAAATCAAAAACTGTTTACTTCGTATGTACACGAGTTTGTGTGGGAAAAAAGTATTCAATGATTTTTTATCATTAATTTCAAATGTTTATTCATTTTAGAGCTAAACATATTAAACATATTTAATGTTGTTAATTGCAGTCCCAGCCCTAACCCTAACACTAACCCTAAACACTAACCCTAAATTATATCCTTGTAGTTAAATTTAATAAAATACAGTCTCAAATGTTCAAGGAATCCGAGGTAGAGCTGAGACTACCCAGACGACAGCACTACTGAAATCGACCAGAATACGGAGGAGAGTCCTGGAGTATTGAGGAAACGTTCTGTCTCTTGATCTCCAGCCACTTCTGGTGTGAAAACTCAGCTAATAATAATACAGTAATCATATGGTTTATTGTTATCAGGAAGAGCTGTGCATGGAAGAGTTCGCCATGACATGCACCGATGGCGATTGGCTACAAGTGAAGCGATAAAATATGCTGGCATTGCACGAGGCGGACATTTATCACGCGGGCGATATGCATTCAACCAATTTGGTAAGCAGTGTGCTTTCCCCAGTGGAAAGGAACCAGACACAATGTTCTGGTCACGAACCAACAGCGACTGACTAGAATTGGCCAAACTTTAAAAACTCGTATTAAGAAACTGGTAGGAGGGAGAGCCAAGCAGTGTAGGGGTGCGAAAAATGGTAAGGGGTGAAACAGGGTGATATTCGCTAAAGAAGAACGACCAAGTATGTGAGTATTTATGCTACTAGTACTGCTGCAACCCTTTTATGGTATACCCAAATGAAGACACTGCTCTAAGTTGGTGTTACGAACTGTGGAAATAAGGATAGTTGTATTATATTAAATATAGCTTTGTTGTCTCTTGCACTCCCATGATTTTTCAGATACTAGAACATCCGAAGAATTACAACACATGTTAACTGATCTAATTAGGGAAAGTAAGAAAGTAGGCTTACAGATTAACAGAACAAATTCAACAGTAATGTTCAACGATAAACTCCCCCAAAAGGCCATACAGATAGAAGGAGGGACTCTAAAAGAGGTCGATGAATGCATCTACCTAGGACAGGTAATAAAGCTAGAGAAGGACCACGACTGCGAAATAAAATGACGCATAACGATAGGTTGGAAAGCATTTGGTACGAATAGATACATTCTGAAAAGCACCTTGCCAATGTGCCTAAAGCGTAAGGTATATAACGGCTGCATAATACCAGCCATGACTTATGGATGCGAAACATGGAAACTAACCAAATGAGAAAATCAACTTAGAATAGCACAGCGAGCCATGGAAAGAGCAATGCTAGGAATAACTCTAAGAGATAGAAAAAGATTAAGATGGATCAGAAAGAGGACTAGAGTGAACAATATTATACAACTAATTAACCAGAAAAAATGGAGATCGGCTGGTCACCTAGCAAGAAGAGATGACAATAGATGGGGGAAAAGACTAACCAATTGGTGTCCATGAGACATTAAACGAAGTAGGAAAAGACCAGACACAAGATGGAGGGACGAGATAGAAAAGTTTGCCGGTAAGAAGTGGCAGATGTTAGCACAAAATAGACAATCATAGAAGGAGATGGGAAAGACCTTTGTCCAGCAGTGGACTTATAACGGCTGATAATGACAGTGCCTTAGATTTAACCCCCAAAGTAGACCGCTAGCAAAACAACACGGGTATTTTACTAGTAATAATGATTAGGGTTTCTAAAGTTGCCTTATGGCTTCTTGTTATCCAAACATGGGATATAAAAGAATATGAACAGCTTAAACTAGAGAGTGTGTGGCATGGATTCTTGCGAAAGATGGCTATAAAAGAAAAGAAAACGCTCCTAAACACAATAAGAAAAGAGAAGCTGTTACCTAAGTAATTGGCGAATCAGATTGGTCCTTTAAATATTCCAACGAAGACTTATGAACCATAACAAAAGCAACGCCGATATCTGATTTTTGCGAAGTACAATATTTAAGATATATATCCCATGTAACAAGACTACATCATTTTTCCACCCAGAAACAGTTGCTATTTGCCAATTAAAGAAAGAAACTCTCCAGAAATGCATGACTAATGTTTTTGATACACCAACATTATCAACATATGCAAAACACACTCTAAAGAAACACAACGTCTAAATGAGGAAATATGATGATGATGATGTTATCAAGAAGAGATGGTTGCATTGGGTATCGAAGAAGAGTTCGCCATGACATGCGTCGACGGCGTCTGTCTGCAAGTGAAGCGATAAAATATGCTTGGATTGGATAACGGCGTTCATTTATCACACAGAAGATATTCACTCAACCAATTTGGTAAGCAGTGTGCTTTCCCCAGCGGAAAAGAAACCAGACACAATGCTCTGGTCACGAACCAACAGCGACTGACTAGAATCAGCCAGGCTTTAATAAGTAGTACCCTTACGCTGGCTACGCAATCAGCCGTCCCCGTCCAGGCTTCCCATATTACAGTTTGCGATATGTGAAATAGACGTACAGGCAACAAGCACCCAGTGGCGTCACTCACTCTTTGGTGGAGGGGGGACGGATTCATGCCTTTGCCAAGGGCATTAGTACCAGTATCAGGATCGCCCAATCCATTTTCCGTGCTGTTAACCGATTCGGTCACCGGCACTTCCAAGCCAAGCTTTAACAACTCGTATAAAGAAACTTAAAGAAGGTGTGGGAATTAAAATTCCGGCTGAGACAGTTTGCGTTCACTTCACTAATGCCCTTGGGAAAGACATTTATCCATCTCTTCTCCACCCCAGCTATGTATAAATAGCAGGACAGATTGGTCCTTTAGAATTGGTTGGCAACTAGTCTATCTATACATTTATTTTCTTAGATGAAAAGAATTATTATAAAAAATGTATTAACACAACTGAAACTACCAGAATGTAAACAAACATGGCCGCCGATCGGAGTGAAGGATGGGTTTAAGGATGTCACTTAGACTTCAGCCCTTTGGTAGCTCAATTGGTAGAGCAGGCTTGCGTAAACTGTGCTTCTTCCATAAAGGGTGTACGGGTTCAAATCCCACCTGAGGCTTATTCTTTATTTTCCGATCGACGCTGTTTGCTCACTGCCGTTTCAAAGGAGGTAACCCTTATAACGTAGGATTCGGGGGTTTCTTTATCCTTGTCGTGTTAGTTTTGAGCCTGTTGAGCAGCGGAATCCACATCTGCTCTACTCTAGCCCCAAACGAATTTAAGGATACACTTGGCAGGGTAGGGCAATACCTTCACTGGAAGATTTGCCAACACTGTAACCGTACGTACAAACCACCACCTGTGCTAGAAGGTGAAGGTGTTACATTGCTATGGGACTTCACCATACACACCGACCGCATTATACAAGCCAATAGACCAGATATAGTGATAAAAGACTTTAAAGACCATAAATGCTACCTTATAGACATGACCATCACACACATCCCAGCAAAGGAATTTGAAAAACTCTCAAAATATAAAGATCTGGAAATCGAAACGGCATGAATGTGACACTTAGACACAACCACCATCCCAGTAGTAGGAGCACTGGGAATGATTAAGAAAAAAGAATGATGCACACCTTTAAAAAATCCCAGGAAATACATCTTTGAGATACAAACGATCGTGCTAATGGACACTGCTCACATACTCAGAAAAACCCTCTCAATTCAATAGCCCCCTTCTTAAGCCTTATACCCAACTTATGCGTCCCTATGTGAAACTCTTTCTGTCTTTCTTTACATGAACTCTGTGTTTGTTTAGATGTCTTCTTTCTTCTCTGTCCCCCGTTCTCCTTTATAGTGTTTGTGTCCAGTGGGTAGAAGGCAAACGAATGATATTAAGAACAAAAATAATAATAACTTCCTTAGAAAACCTTCATTTGCCTTAGGTCTCAGGTGAAAAACTTGGTATATGATTGTATGAAACCGCAAATCAAGGAAATAATAATAATAATAATAATAATAATAATAATAATAATTAAAGAAAAGTAAGAAGAAAGAAGTTTTACACGGGGCAGGAGCCACAGTTACGAAGTGTGTTTATTTACTGAGTTTATATAATTATGAAAGTCTCGAAACAAGAACAAGTTTTTATTTTTGATTTAAAGCTTGCATGTATGTTCCGGATATCATATGGTAATTGATTCCAAAGTATGGGTACTATATAGCTGTAACCTCTCCATATTCATAAAGACAAGTTCTCAAATAATTTATTTAGTTAATAAGAACACGAAGTTCATATTGGTAAACCGGGTTGGATCTTATCGATAGGAACATTAAAAGCCAATCATGTTCGTCAATAATTGACCGAAAAGGTCACCTGGTTTGTCAAAATTGCTTTCAATTAAAAGATAATTGTGTAAGATTTAAATGCGATGCCAGCTTCGGATTATTTTATTAAAAATCGATCCGAATCAAAAGAATTCACGAATAGAGTTTTAGAAACAACCATAAGCGTCATTGCCAAAGAAAGTTTCAGCTAGAAAGCACTCGGAGTGCGCATACCTCGGCCAACGCCATTATCAGGGGAGCTAATTTTGCATGTATCCACCCCAAAATTGAATCAGTTCTTCCGTAGTCTATTGTCCACCATTCTACAAAGTCTCATTGAAATTCATTGAAAACTCGTTTAGACCAATGATTCACAATGTGGGCGCTAGCACCCCTCCTGGGGGTGTTGGTTTGTTTCAAGGGGACGTTGAGGTGACTAAGGACCTAAAGGGGGCGTTTGAGCTACTAGAGAGAGCGTTGTGGAGATTCCCTAAACATCTATGATTCTGATTTACAAATGGCTATTCTTACAAACGAGAAGGGATTATCATTAGGTAGTTATTAAATTCTTACTTCGCCAACCATTTCTTCCATACAAGTAAGTAACTGGCAAGTGGTGAACTATTGGGCTTAATACTCTGTAGTGTTACTGTTATTATATAGATCAAATGAAATAACCATTTTAAATTATCTCCCTTGGTGTTGTTTTCAAACTAGTGTATCGTAACGGAAATAAACATGCTCATCAGCAATTATTGTTAGAACTACCATGTGTGATTATTAAAATGTGTTTTCTGTGGGTTTGTGTGTGTGAGTGTGTGTATTACTGTGTGTGTATTATTATGCAGTATGTTTTTACTTCCAGATACGGATAAGTACTTGAAAAGGTGTGCTACTGAAGAAGCTGACAGCAGCCTAGACTCAACTTTTGCAAAATAAAAAAAAAACGAAACAAGAGAAAGTCCGACCGTATGATGTTGACTACTTGCAATACGGTTTCATTCTACTACCAACAAATCAGCAAAGGCCGCTGTGTCTCATTTGTAAGCGAAGGAGTATTGTCCAATGAGGATATGAAACCGTCGGGACTTCATCTTTATAATACAGATCCAGGTAAAGTTGGTAGTGACATTACAGTATTTTGCAATTTGAAGGAAAAATTCGAAAAACGTACTACTCATGTATTTCCACTATTCACAAAGAAAAACACTGATTCTGATGCTGATAGTGGTCTCATTGCTTCTTACAATATTTCCAGAATGATTGTAAAATGCGGAAAATCTTAGACAGTCACTGAAACGTTAGTTCTGCCATGTGTATCTGAAGTTCTGAATACTGTTCTCAAGATGAATGCAGCTAATGTTCTGAAATCCATCCCTCTCAGTAACCGCACCGTATCACGTCGTATTGATCAAATGGGCGAGTCCATTTCCACTTCCTCGCCACAGTTTGGTAATCAAACTTTTGCAATCTGTTGATAATGAATATGCCAGAATTCTTCATCTGCATGGAGATGTGGCGTATCTAGCTGACATGTATGATAAAATGAATATGTTAAACTTGCAGCTTCAATCTGACAATTTCAATTTATTAAAGGCCAAAAACTGCTGTATCCACTTTCATAAGAAAGATGGATTTGTTCCAACAGAATATTGACAGTTTCCTAGCATGAACTCGGTAGAAGATTGTTATTCTAGCCAGGACTTTCCTTTTTTCCTAAATTCTTCTATATACAATTTCAGCTGATAACTCTCAAAATTGGCTTATTAATTTATTTTCTATCCCAGATGATCTGAATGTATCGAAGTTATTCTTAAAATTATATGAACTATTTTTTACATAAGATGGTAAACTATTCCAGTATTTTGACCCTGGCGACTGGGGCCTAGAATACGCCGACTGCATCCCTTACAGAGGGGTAAGCCCCCTCTTCCCCCAAATAGGAGCCCGGCACTGTCGGCTGGGGCCTAGAATGCGCTGATTTCATCCCCTGCACAGGGGTAGGACCCCCTCCCCAACCAGGGGCCACCTGTTCTTTCACTAAAGTCGCAAGACTCTAGTTTAAAAAAACAACTTTTGACCAAAATCGCAAGACACTAGTTAAAAAAGAAACAAAACACATTTCACCAAGACACGTTAGGAAAAAAAAGTCGCAAGAGTCTATTAAAAAAAATAATAACCTTTGACCAAAGTCGTAATACTCTAATTAAGGAAAAATAACCTTTCACCAAAGTCGTAAGACTCTAGTTAAGGAAAAGTAACCTTTCAACAAAGACGCAAGAATCTATTTTAAAAAAAAGTAATAACCGTTTACCAAAGTCGCATGATTAAAGTCGACTAATTAAAACAATAACCTTTAATCAAAGTCGCATAACTCTATTTAAAAAAAATAACCTTTCACCAAAGTCGCAAGACTCTATTTTTGGGAAATTTAAACTGATTTCGGCATTAAATGACCCATCAAGGGTTGATATGCCACTAAACAAGTCAGTTAATCAATCATATTCCAGTATTTAAACATTCTTTGGGAGCGAACATCAATTTGTTTTTGCGATTTTGTGTTTGAATGGACCTAGCTAGTAAATTTACCGTCCGTTGGGTCTTATTAAAATTATCAAATGATTGAAACCTGCCCCCCCCCGCCCCGTTGCCCAACTAAAATCTCGAAAATTCAATTAATTTGGTTCAAAGAGAAACTTTCAATAAATTATAGCGACTATCGTTCCGTTAAAACGTCACAAATGCTTTGGACGACATTTTGACTATTTTTTCGCCACGCACTACGAATAAGGGACTAGAAAAAAACGCTAGCAGTTCCTACAAAAAAGCAAGAAAACAACAGGTCTGTTTAGTCACTCAATAGAAACTGTCATGTGACCAAGTCTTTTGGTAGCATGCCGTGTTGGGGGAGAAAGTTATGTGTCTGCATGGACCGAGGACCGAGGATTCTATCTGAATGAAGGCTCTTAGTAGTAAGTTGGTGGTAAATCTCTCTGTCGCTGACACACACACACACACACACTTTCTCTCTCTCTCTCCCCCTCTCACTTTCCCCCTCTGTCTCTCTCAAGACAGAGAGATTTACCACCAACTCACTACTAAAAACCTTCATTCAGATAGAATCCTCGGTCCATGCAGACACATCACTTTCTCAGAGTTCCTTTTGAAAACGACCTAATAAGTTGAAACATGTTAAGGATTTAAATAGATTTCTTGCAAATTATTATGTGTTTTCACATTGTCTTTTCCTAGCATCATTGTGTCTGACAACCTTTATCCTATTATACAACATATCAACTATTGCACATTGCTTGTTAGTGATATGGGTCTGAAGAAAGAAAATATATAAATTAACAACAAAAAAAAAAATCATAAAAGTATAAAGGTCCCCAACAGAACACGGTTTGGACAATCGCGCTCTTGCATTTATACGCAAGGCGGGGGACTTAGGTGTAGCCAAGAATGTTGTAAGGCTCTTGACTAGAGATGACAAGCTACCTGTGTTAGTTTTATATTTTAAATCTTCCCGTGAGAGCTTATTTTAAGAGCTATCTTGTTGTAACTTTGTGCAAAGATGTGTCTACATTTATACAAAATATATTGTAAATTACGTATTTATAAACTTAATGGAACATATCTAAAAGATTATTTTTGTTAAAATTTGACACGATAAAAAGTTGTTCATAAATGAATAGTGCTGTTAGAAAATTCCCTGGCCAGAATTGCGTGAAGTGAAGAAGCGGCTACCAAAGATTCATAAGAGATACACATGTAAGCGTTCCCAGACTTAAAAATGGTGATGATGGTTAGGCTGAGTCTTCGGAAGTTGGATTAGTTGGAGGTACGGGAGACTGGGGTTTGGGACAGAGAGAGAGAGAGAGAGAGCGAGAGAGGGATATATATCATCTCATCATCATCATCAGCCGTTATAAGTCCA
>VCCN01006905.1:1256700-1274661 GCA_006491835.1 Architeuthis dux
ATATGTATATATGTATTAGATTGTCCCACATGGATCAGAGGCAGGACTAGAGTGAAATATATTATACAAATAAGTACGTACCTTCTATAGAGAGATCAAAATACGAATCCAATAACGTCATGTGTTTATTTTCTTTTTCCTAATCTGTTTTTGTAGGGGAATTACAATGTTAATCCCTTTTTAGATTATGCCCTTCGTCTTGCTCAAGCGTGTAACCCTGTCAGACCTTTCGTTGATGTGTTCGATTGACTCAGTCATGGTCAGTCCGTCATTATTCCAAAATCATTATTGACCTGCATCGGCTTATCTTTGTATCGGTCAGCCTAGGCGCCAATTATAAAATCCGAACAGCTGCTTCTATAACGGCTCGCTGCCAAATAAAAAAAAGAAACGCTGGACGCAATCTTCGCTTTTTGCTTTTACTTTTCCATAAAAGCGAACAAGTCGTGTGAGAGTGTTCACTTCATTTTGATCTAGCCCTGTCAGGCCTTTCGATGATAAAACTGATTGGCAACGTCGAGGCTATTTCGTCATTATTCATCCCGAATCATTGTTGAAAGTAAAAGTAAAAGTAAGAATGGGTCATTCTTTCTGGGAAGTATTATCAGTCAGCCTAGGCGCCAATTAATAAGTCGGAACAGCTGCCTCTATAACGATTTCTTTTTGCTTCTCACCTCTTTTTATAAAAGCAGAACCGTGGTGCGAGATTAGGTAGTTCATCTTGGTCAAGCGTATAACGCCGTCAGGCCGCTCGTTGACCGATTGGCCACGTCAGAGCCAATCTGTCATTATTCCGAAGCATCAATGACAGCTCCTGCATCTCTGTAACAATAGAGAATGCCTAATTCTTTTTGACAATTATTATTGGTCAGCTGACGCATCAATTACGAAGTTGGAACGATGCCCCTATTACGGCACGGTGAAAAGAAAAAGACGAAATAAAAAGCTGAACGCAATTTTCTCTTTTTTGCCTTTTTTCGTGATAGTTAAAAGGTGGCATAGGATTATGAGCTTCATTTTGGTCAAGCGTGTAACCCTGTTAAGGCACCCGTTTGGCTACGTCGGGGACGGTTCTTCATCATTCGAATTATTCCGGATCACAAATGACAGGCCCTGGATCTTTATTAAAGAAAGAATGGCTCATGCTTTCTAAGAAGTCAGCCGATGCACAAATTATCAATTCGGAACAGTTGCCTCTGTAAGGACTAGCTTTAAAAAAAAGAAAAGAAGAAAGACAAACGATGAATACAATTTTGGCTTTGCGCCTTTCTTTTAGTAAAAGCGAACAATACAGGTAATATTATGCAGTTAATGTTAGTCAAGAGTGTAACCCTGTCAGACCCCTCGTTGACAGCTCCTGCATCTTTAGAAAATGAAGAAAGGATTATTCTTTCTGAGAATTATTATCAATCAGCCAAGGCTCGAATTATGAAGTCAGAACAGATTCTTCTATAATGGCTCCCAAGAAACGCTCGAGGCAATTTTCGCTTCTCGCCTTTTTTTGTGGAAGCGAACAAGTGGCGTGAGATTTTGAAGTTAATCTCCGACAAGTGTGCAACCCTGTCAGACCAATTAGTTACGTCGGGACCAATCCCTCATTATTCGAATTATTTCGAATCATCAATGGCAACTCCTGCATGAATGGTTTATTCTTTCTGACAATTATTACAAGCCATCCTAGTCGAAACATCTGACTCTATAACGGATTGGTAATTAGCATATAGGAGACAGGTGAAGAGGGTATGCGCATTCATTATTCGAATTATTCCGATTCATCAATGGCAGCTCCTGCATCTATATTAAAGAAATAATGGTTCATTCTTTCTAACAATTATTATCATGCAACCAGGACGCCAATAATGAAATAGGAACAGCTGCTTCCACAACGACTCGATGCAAAACCAATTTTTCGCTTCTTGCCTTTTTTCTCGGCGTAAGATTATGCATTTCATCTGGGACAAACGTATAACCCTTGCAGGCCACTCGTTGACAAGATCGAATGGTTACGTTCGGACCAATCCGTCATTATTCGAATTATTCCGAATCATAATGACAGCACCTGTTTCTTTATTGAAGAAAGAATTGATTATTCTTCATCAGTCAGATTATGAAGACGCAACAGCTGCCTATGTAACAGATATTAGCAAAAACCCAGAAAACAAAACAAAAGACACTAAATAAAACAAGACCGGCTGCTGCAGAATCAAAATGATTACTGCCAATCTTGTAGTGTATATATAATAAATAAAAAAATATCTGTATGATAAACTTTCAGTTAATATCTAAGACTTGTTCATTTAGCTAAGACAGCCTCCTGTAATACATGCATGAATAATGTTGCAACCAAGCAGGGTTAAACCAATCAAACGCCCTTCCACAGGGTTTTTGAAATATCTCGTCGATGACTGGTCGAACGGTTAAACAAAGAGTTTGATTCTTTGGGCGGTAAAATACGTTGGACAGGGCAGCGGCAGTCGGCAAAGAAATCTTGACCGAAGCAGACACGGTTGTTGGCCGCCCGGCCGGACATGGGGAGACAGGTGGGGAGAGAGGTGGTTAGACGCTAAGGTGGGAGATGGGAGGCAGACAGCCAACCACTATGATAGTAGGTCGACTATGATAGTAGATTACATTGATAGTTATTGAGAGTATTTTTTATTCAATGGAAATTAGCGCTTTGTTGAATAAATTAATCAATTTTAGCAGATAACAGTTTTATTTTCTCTCAAGACGGAGAAGGTCTGTGTAATTTACATGTTCCTCCTCAGGTCTCCACCCAGAAGATTTTATTTTATATGTATCTCTCTTCTGTCTCCCTCGTGTTCGGTGGGTCATCTTTGAGCCATGACCCTGCCTGGTTGCCGACTTCGATGCGTCATCGTCTTTCCTGGGAATGATCGGCTAAAGACCGCTGCAACTAAAACATGTGCATGATGTGCATCCATTATGCTACAACTCCTGGCAATCAGTCTGTCGTGAGTTTGAATCACGGTAGGGGAATGTGAATTTTACATATACGTAGCCAAGCAGTTTTATCATCAAAAGGCCTGACAAGGTTACACGCTTGATCAAGATGATGTACATAATATTATGCCACCCCCCCACCCCTTACGAAAGTCTAAAATAGCACTGGCCGTGTGTTGTACAGCGAGCCGTTATAGATGTAGCTCTTCCGACTTTATAATTGGCGCCTCGGCTGACTTGGAGTTTACATCCCTAATTTTGACGATTCTTGTACTTGTTCTTATTGTTCGTGTTACGGTAGGAAAACAGAAGTCAACTCCAGACTTTGTCCTGGAGTATGACAAAAAACCCAAAAAAACAAACAAATGCTAAACGCTATTTACGTTCTTCAGTTTTGTTATCGTTGAAACAAAAGAAGTGGCGTCAGATGATGCCTTTCATCTTGGGGACATATATAAGCCTGTGTGGCCTTCCGTTGATGAAACCCATTGGTTGGATCAGGCCTAGTCCGTCGTTCATCATATGAATGATACCGAATTCCCATTGGCATCTCCTGTATCTTTATGAAAGAAAAGAAAAGGGACTTTTGGACAATTATTATCAGTCAGTCTAGGCGCCAAATATGAAAGTGGAGCGCTGCCTCTATATCAGATCAATGCCAAAAAAACGCTGAATGCAATTTTGGCTTCTAGCCTTTCTTTTCTGAAAGCGAAAAAGTGGCGTAAGATTATTCAATCCATCTTGGTCAAGCGTGTGACCCTGTCAGGCCACTCGTTGATAAGACTGATTGGTCACGTTGGGAACAGTCCCTCTTTTCTAGAATTATTCCGAATCATCATTGACAGCTTTTGCATCTTTGAAAAGAAAAGGAATGACTAATTCTCTTTGACAATAATTCCAAGTCAGCCGAGGCGCCAATTATAAAGTCGGAACAGCTGCCTCTATAACGGCTCGCTGTAGAACAAACGACCAATGCTATTTTAGACGTGTGCCTTTTTTCGTAAAAGCGAGGACGTGGCATAATATTATGTACATCATCTTGATCAAGCGTGTAACCTTGTCAGGCCTTTTGAAGATAACACTGATTGGCTACGTTGGGGCCCAGTCTCTCGTTATTCCGAATCATCAATGGCAGCTCCTGCATCCTCATAAAATAAGGAATAGCTTACTTTTCCTGACAATTGGTATTAGTCAGCCTAGGCGACAATTATGAAAGCAGAACATCTGCCGCTATAAGAATAAACCGCTGAACGCAATCTTCGCTTCTCGGCTTTTTTGTAAAAGCGAAAAAGAGGCGTTAGAATATGCACTTCATCTTGGACAAGAGTGTAAACGTGTCCGGCCCCTCCCGACTGATTGGACACGTCGGGATCGGTTTGTCATTATTTGAATTATTCCCAGTCATCAATGGCAGCTCCTACATATTCATAACATAAGGAACGGCCTTTTCGCTCTGTCAATTATTATCAGTTCAGCCGACGCACCAATTATGAAGTCGAACAGGCTGTCTCTATAACACTGAACGGTATGTTCACTTTTCACCTTTCTTCGTAAAGCCGAAAAAAGTGGAGTACGCTTATGCATTTCATCTTGGAAAGCGTGTAACCCCGCCAGGCCAATCGTTAATAAGACCGATTGGCTACGTCGGGGCCAGTCAATCATCATTCGTATTATTCCGATTCCCCATTGACAGATCCTGCATTTTTATTATCAGTCAGCATAGGCGGACATAATGAAAGAAAAGCGCTGCCTCTATAACAGCTCGTTGTAAAAAAAATAGAAAGAGAAAGAAATGGTGAACGCAATTTTAGCTGTGCGCCTTTTTTCTCGTAAAAACGAAAATGAGGCGTAAGATTATCCACTTCGTATTGGTCAAGCGTGTAAGCCTGTCAGACCAACCGTTGATAAGACCAATTGGCTACGTCCTGGCCAGTGTCTCATTATTCGAATTATTCCGAATCATCAATGGCAGCTCCTGCACCCTTAGAAACTAAAGGATGGCTTATCCTCCCTGACAATTATGCATTTCATCTTGGTCAAGCGTGTAACCCTGTCAGGTCTTTCAGTAATAAGACTGATTGGCTGCGTTGGGTCCAGTCTGCCATCATTTGAATTATTCTGAAATCGTCTTTGACAATGTCTGCATCTCCATAAAATGAAGAATTGCTCATTCTTCCTGACAATTATGATAAGTTGGCCGACGCCCCTGTTATAAAGTTGGAATGCTGCCTCTATAACAGCTCGCTGCAAAAAAACAAAAAACAAATAACGCTGACTCAATTTGACTTCTCGCCTTTTTGTAAAAGCGAAAAGGTGACGTCAGATTATGCAGTTAATCTTGGCCAGGCGTGTAACCCGCTGACAAGACCAATAGGCTACGTCGGGAACAGTCGGTCATTATTCGAATTATTCACAATCATCAAGAACAGCAACTGCATCTTCATGGGAAAAAAAGAATGGCGTATTCATTTTGATAATTCTTATAATTCGACCGACGCCCCAATTATGAAGTCTGGGCAATGGTGAAAGCTACAATGCAACCACGAATTGGGTTTCCCCTTTTTGATGAATGACAATAAGGTTTGAAGAATTTCATGACGTGTGGGGGTCAGACATCGCTGGCTTCATCAATCAGTTATTCGCTGATTGATCAAATCGAAATTGAAAGCTGGCTGGAAATCGATCGAATGTAAATGATCGACGGGTGTAGGGCAAGAGGAGATGTGGGTGACACGTCCAGCATGTCAGGATCGAATGGTGATTTGGTGATTTGGAAATGAGAATAAATTAACTTTTCCACATGACAAATTGCTTATTTCTACTGTTCTTCATTTATCCTTTTGGGTTTCTTTTTTTCGTTTTTTTATGTTTTATCGTTAGATCTTTCTTTCTTTCTCTCTTTCTTTCTTTCACTCTTTCTTTCTTTCTTTTTCCCTTCAAATATGTTTTCTTTCATTCTGTCTTGCTTTCTTCTTTTTTTCAAATCTTTTTGTCTTTCTTTATTTCTTTCTCTTCAAATCTTTCTTTATCCCTTTGTCTCTTTATTTCTTTCTTTCTTTCGCTTAAAATCTTTTTGTATTTCCTCCTGTCTTTTTTGCCTTCAAATACTTTTACTTTCTTTCAGTCTTTCTTTCTTTTTTTCTTCAAATCTTTCTTTGTCTCTTTCATTCTGTCTTTCTCTTCAAATCTTTCTTTCTCACTTTCTTTCTTTCTTTTTCCCCTTCAACTATGTTTTCTTTCTTTGTGTCTCCCTATCGTCTTTTTTTCAAATATTTCGGTCTCTCTTTCTGTCTTTGCCTTCAAATCTTTCTTTATCGATGTATCCCTTTCTTCTTTCGTTGCCTCTTTCGGTCTTTCTTTCTTTCTTCAAATACTTATTTCTCCCTCTCTCTATCTCTCTCTCTCTCACTCTCTTTCTTTGTTTCTTTTTTTTCTTCAAATCTGTTCTTTATTTCTTCTTTTTTTCTTTCTCCTCTTCATCCCACATTCACTTCCTTTTCAAAGACAACACTAACACCAATACCGCGTTGTCACTGATTACGATGGACTTTGCGAGTGGCAGGACCATATTCGATTTTATGACCTAAATATATCTTTACAAATATCTCACATGAAGCATTGGTGATCAATGATCCTTGACTAGTTATAAACCATCAACGAAAACTGTCACCAAAACTGTCAACATAGGTTTTTTCAGTTTTTAAGTTGGTCTGGCTGGCTGGCTGCAACCGTCAACGAAAACTGTCACCAAAACTGTCAACATAGGTTTCTTCAGTTTTTAAGTTGGTCTGGCTTTCTGGCTGCAACCGTCAACGAAAACTGTCACCAAAACTTTCAACATAGGTTTATTCAGTTTTTAAGTTGGTCTGGCTGGCTGGCTGGTTGGCTGGCTATGTACAGTATCGCCCATAAATAAGTACATCCCTACCACCTTTTAATAGAAAGTTAATTGCCTTCTAAACCAAACTTAGCAGGATTTTATTATCTCTGAGGAAGGCTGAAAAACACATCGGCTGAAATATTGTGAGGAAAACAACAAAGGTGAGGATACTAGTCTGATTAAGTCATAAAAAGATCTTCATTTTTTACACAACATTAGTAATTAATAAAGAGAATTGTAAATGAATCTACTGTTTTGAACCAAAATTGGTTCGTGGATGCTAAAGCATTTATTTCAAAGGCTCATGATTCTCGCTCTGCTCAATGGCATCACATTTCCATTTTGTTGTTGTTTATCCTTGTGGAGCATAGGACCGCTTTCACACCACACGTTTGGGGTGGTCATTCTGTCTATTCAGTAGCAAGTAGGATTTTACGGGGTGGAGTTGCTAATCCTCAACACAAACCGTCCTTTACCAGGGCTTGAGACCAGTGAGTGGTTTGAATTCAGAGTAGTCCATCTCCTGGTATGGTTGCCAACCAAGTCTAAAGAGACCAGTCTGTCCTGCTATTTACCCATACCTGCGGGTGAAAAAGGGAGATACATGGCACGGGCATTAGTGAGTTTGTACCTTGTTCGCCGGTTCCATATTAAGTGCATCTAACCGTTTGGCCACCCGCACCTCGATATTCTCATTTCGAAAGGCCTTAGGATCTGGGAGAGAATCGTGGTTTAATTGATACAATAAAGTATGGTGAACGCTTCAGTCCATTCATTGCTATATCTCGCTTGGATTAGTCAGTAGAGCAAATGGTCAAACTAATTCCATACACAGCTAATGGAATGGATCAAGGTCCATAAAGGGTGTCTCATAATGAAACCAACGTTCTTTTGGCAAGCAATACCGAATCAATATACAGTAACCCCTTGATGTGAGCTGTTAATAAATCCTCGATGTACACCGCATATATAAAAACCGCATTATTCAAAGTTAAGAATCAATAGAAATAATTATCCTGGAGAAAAAACAAAAAAAACAATTTAGACACATGTAACTGCGAAATAAAACGACGCATAACGATAGGCTGGAAAGCATTAGGTATGACTAGAGAGATTCTGAAGAGCACCTTGCCAATGTGTCTAAAGCGTAAAGTATACAACTGCTGTATAATACCAGCCATGACTTATGGATGCAAAACGTGGCAATTAACAAAACGAGCTGAAAACCAACTTAGAATAGCACAGAGATCCATGGAAAGAGCAATGCTAGGGATACATCTAAGAGACAGCAAAAGATTAACATGGATCAGAGAAAGGACTAGAGTGAAGGATATTATACAACTAATTAAACAGCAAAAATGGAGATCGACTGGCCACCTAGCAAGAATAAATGACAATAGATGGGGGGAAAAGACTAACCGATTGGTGTCCATGGGACAGTAAAAGAAGTAGAAAAAAGACCAGACACAAGATGGAGAGACGAGATAGAAAGGTTTGCCGGTAAAACTTGGCAAAGACTAGCACAAGACTGTCATGGAAGGACATGGGAAAGGCCTTTGTCCAGCAGTGGACTTATAAAAGCTGATGATGATGATATTATTACATTTCTCAATTGTCTCCCTTAGTTAAACCCTACTCAATTGCCTCCCTTAGTTGATCTCTAATGTAATAAGTTATACAAATAATCCAAAATGTCTACTCTACGGATATAAACAAGTCCCGCTGCTGAGTGTTGTATTGATTTGTATGTCCTATTTCAAATTGAATAAAGTCATTATTTATGGTAAATATTTCGTTCCGCCATTTTCAAACTTTTTGAACCGCACTAATCGAATGTTATACCGTAAGTATCAAGCGATGGTCACAATGAATTGTTTGCGCTCTAACCAAAACTGCATTAATCAAGACCGCACATATCAAGTGATTACTGTACTATCAATAATCTTAGTTAATCTTTCGCCGTAAGCCTTCACGAATTCCAACCTACTATTAAATGAGGGAAGTCGGTTTCTGAAAATATTGTTCGCCTTTTAATTCTCCCAAAAACTTCAACTTCACTTACGCTAAAAATGAGAGAATGGTTCTGTTCTCTGGACAACACCAAGGGGATATTTTAACACGCTCCTCAATGTCCTTAATGGTCTCTCACAATAAAACCAACGTTTTCTTTTGCGAGCAACACCACATCAGTGAACTATCAATTTTAATCGGTTTCTCACCAGAAGCCTTCACGAAATACAACCCAGATTTAAACGAGTGACCGAGATTTCTGAATATATTGTGTTCGCCTTTTAATTCCTGCAAAATATCACCATCGTCCGTGTCATATTCTACCAAGAACGCTGATATTCTCTGGGCAACTCCAAGAAGATATTTTTAACACGCTCTTTCATGATGGCACCGAGATTCTCGATGTGATGGAGTTTCAGGTTAAGTTCCGAGCCTCCTGTCAAATCCATCATATCGGGGGAAAAATCAACATCTTTCTCGTCCAGGGAGAAAACTGGAGAGAGTGTGCCTGAAGTTTAAATGATCAAATCTTCTCTGTCAATTTGAATGTTGATTTTTTCTCGAAAACGGGGAACATTTTCTGTTTCAGCACAGTTTCACCCAATATATCCCCCCCACACACACACATATCCGATTATCTATAACATCAGGTTCTATCAATAGTAAAAGGCACGCTCCATTCGTTCGACCATTCGTACAGAGAGAGAGGGGGAGTGAAGTAGGATATTTGTAGCGGGAGGAGAGGAATAGGGATATGGATTATTTGTTAGAGACAGTGTTGCCAACTCAAAAAATATTTTCGCGCTAGTGTGACTGCCAAAAATCGCTAAAAAAGCGCTAACTTTTTTTAAGTAGCCAGAAATGGCAAAAAACTACCAAAAAGACGCTAAAAATGGTCACAAATAGCCAGAAAATGGCAAAAAACACTGCCCTGACAAAACAAGAAACGCGCTAAATCTAGCGCGAAACGCGCTAAATTGGCAACACTGTTTAGAGAGACGAGTATGGGCTTTCGTGGGTGGAATAGGTAAGTAAGAAAGTAAGTAGTGCCCTTATTCTAATCTATGATGAACGCTTCAGTCCATTTATTGCTATATCTCGCCAGGTTTGGTCAGAAGAGAAAATGGTCAAACTAATTCCATCCACAGTTAATGAAATGGATCAAAGTCCATAAAGGGTGTCTCATGATAAAACCAACGTGTTTTGCAAGCAATACCGATTCGATATACAGTAACCCCTTAATATGTGCGGTTAATAAATCATTGATGTACACCCAGTGTTGCCAACTCAAGATATATATTCGCGCTAGTTTGACTGCCAAAAAGCGCTAAAAAAGTGCTAAAAAGCGCTAAAAAGCGCTAAAAATGCGCTTAATTTGTTAAAATTGCCAAAAATGGCCAAAATACTCTAAAAATGGTCAAAAATAGCCAGAGAATGGCCGAAATGTTTTAGGCGAAACGCGCTAATTTAGCGCTTTTTGCAATGCCAAAACAAGAAACGCGCTAACTTGGCAACACTGTGTACACCACATATATAAAAACCGCAGTATACAAAGTTTCCAGATATCGCATTATTTACTTATCCGGTCCGTTTCCGATATGTGAATTAGAATTAGAGGCAAAAGCACCGAAAGTGTCGTCACTCACTTCACCCTGCACTATTTTAACCAAAGGTATCACGAATAGTGCCTTTTCTATTAGTTCGCAGCGAAACAATTCAGCGCGTTTCTTGTTTTGGGGCGATTTTAAAAAGAAATCTACCAGACACACGTGTATGCATTTCTTATTTTTCGATTCAGAGCCAATTTAAAATTAACTGGTAGCAAGATCTAATAAAATTCTAACGGATTTAACTTCTTTAGGGAATTATCTTTATTGAAATGTATTGTTGTTGGAATCCAAAGGATATTTTATTGAGATTTTATAGGATTAAAATAGAAGTGTCTTGACTTGAAGAAAATATTTCCATATGAAAATTCATTCAGAATTGAATATATCCCTAAAATCTTATTGAAATCGGCCTATTAGTATATTTCTGATGAAATTTAAAAATGTGAGTGTAAATTGGGCTAAAGTTTCCCAATGCAAATTCTAATAGTTCACCGGTTGGGGAATGCAAACAAGTTTTCAAACCCGGCTATTTCTAATTCTGCCAAGAATAATTTTTATTGCTAATTTTCTACAATTGTTATTTTATTAGTAACACAAAGATTGTTACGATACAATTATTAGATTTCAAGTTACAGAGGTTTTAATCGACACATATCGCTTTTTGCCAAAAGTCCGAGAGAGTTGTATCGCAATAATCTTACGTATAGTTTTTTATTGGCCTCGTGTAAGTAACTTAATCAATTTTCAAAGTTCCCGTCTGGGTTATCATAAAGCACTTCCAGTTTTGCCGATTTAGCGCGTTTCGCGCTAAATTCAGCGCCTTTCTTGTTTTGGCAGTGCAAAAAGGCGCTAAATTAGCGCGTTTACGCTTGAACATTTTGGCCATTTTTTGGCGTGTTTTTGATCATTTTTAGTATCTTTTTGATTGTGTGTTTTGGCGATTTGGGGCGTTTTGGGGCTATTTAAAAACATATTTTCCAGACGGAGATGGAACTCTAATCGCCGAGTTTATTTTAAGAACCGTTATCCGTGCGATCCTCACATCCGTAGGGGGGGAATAGAAGTGAGAAAATATGGGAATCGTAGGAAAAGGATGTATTATTGGCCATTCGTAGGGAGCAAGGTGAGGTGTATTCGGGCTATTTGGCACATGAGATTGGGGAGGAGTAGTATGGGCTACTCTTTGGACCATCTATTAATGTTGTCGTGCCAAAAGAGAGAAAGCCATATATCTTCGGGCACCGGAATAAAATGGAAACTTTTATTTCCATCCAAACAATCTTCCATAGAAAGTGGATTGCAGACCCAGATTTCCATCTGCCCACCCCACCACACCGAAGAGGACATTTCTAGCCAACGACATTCCACCCGGAATTTGCTCGGAGCTACCCTTTCAGAAGACTCGCTCATGACCAGGCGCACTTGCATTTATCGATTGCATTTATATCGATCTGCTATAAAAATAAGTGAAATACATCTCAAATGTGTTAATGATTTCAAGTGCCTCGGTGCAGGGATAAACACCACCAAAAACATGTAGATAACACGAATCGGAATGGCTTGGACTAGATTAGTCACTCCATCGTGAACAAGCCGTGTCAGACCATTCGTTGATAGGACGGTATCGCTACGTCCTGGCCATGTCCCTCATTACTCCAATTATTCTGAAATCATCGGCTGCATCGTCATAAAACGATGAATTGCAGACGATTATTTTGTCGGCCAACTCCCCATTTATGAAGTCTGATCAATGGCGGAAATCTGAGCGATGGTGAGAGCTAAAATGGAACCGCGAATTGGTTTTGCTTTTTTGATGAATGAAAATAAGGTTTGAAGATCTTCATGACGTGTGGGGGGATCAGACGTCGTTGGCTTCATCAATCAGTTATTCGCTGATTGATCAAATCGAAATTGAAAGCTGGCTGGAAATCGATCGAATCAAATGATCGACGAGGCTGGGGCTGTGGGAAATGTGGGAGACACGTCCAGCATGTCAGGATCGAATGGTGATTTGATGATTTGGAAATGAGAATAAATTAAATTTTCCACATGACAAATTGCTTATTTCTACTGTTCTTTATATATCTTTCTGTCTTTCTTTCTTTGCTTTCTTTTCTTTTATGTTTTATCGTTAGACTTTTCTTTCTGTCCTTCTTTCTTTCTCTCTTCATTCCTGTCTGTCTCTCCTTCTTTCTTTCTTTCACCCTTCAAATATTCTTTCTTTCTTTCCTTTTTATGTTTTATCGTTAGACTTTTCTTTCTGTCTTTCTCTCTTTCTTTATTTCTCTCTTTCCCTCTTTCTTTCTTTTTCCCCTTCAAACATTCTTTCTTTCTTTCTATCCTCCTATCTTCTTTTTTTCAAATCTGTTTGTCTCTCTTTCTTTCTTTCTCTTCAAATCTTTCTTTATCGCTTTGTCTTTTCCTTTCTTTCTTTCTTTCTTTCTTTCTTTCTTTTTTCCCTTCAAATATTTTTTCTTTGTTTCTGTCTTCATATTTTCTTTTTTTAAAATCTTTTTGTCTCTCTTTCTTTCTTTCTCTTCAAATATTTCTTTATAGCCTTGTCTCTTTCTTTCTTTCGTTGTCTCTTTCTGTCTTTCTTTCCTTATTGTTTTTTTTTCAAATCATTCTTTATCCCCTTCTTTTCTTTCTGTTTTGCCTTCAAATACTTTTTCTTTCTTTCTGTCTTTCTTTCTTTTTTTCTTCAAATCTTTTTCTCAGCCTGTCAGGATCGAATGGTGATTTGGAAGATCGATAGGAAATGAGAGTAAATTAACTCTGTCACGTGACAAATTGCTTATTTGCTACCGTTCTTCATTTATGTGTCTGTTTTTCTCTCTTTTGTTCTTTCTTTCTCTTAAAATCTTTCTTTCTCTATTTCTTTCTTTCTCTTAAACTCTTTTTTCTCTGTCTTTCCTTCTTTCCCTCTTCCTTTCATTCTTTCTCATTCTCTGTGTAGAGAGTCACGAAAAGATCACATGTCAAAAATGGGCATACCAATAAATAGAGGTGAAAACCCAGGGAGGAGGAAGAGAGACCAGGACTAGCTGTCCAAGACCAGGACCAGTGTCCTCGGCCTCGCCGCCCCTTCACATTTTCTCAATGAACCAGTTGACATTCATATCAGTTCCTTTCAGCAAAAGCCACGGCACACGAACGGAAAATAAACTCCAAACGATATCCGACCAGTTTCAACTCTACACACCAGTGCAACACACAAGTCGTTTGCGTATATGAGGGATCATCAAACCCCATAACGTAACATCTTGCCTCAAGCTTTCCTTATCAATGAATACACTAATACCAAATACCACGTTGCTACTGATTACGATGTACTTTGCAAGTGATATGACCATATTCGATAAAATCAACTTCTGTTTAGACCATGGAGCCCGGTGGCCGAATGGTTAAAAGCAGCCAGGAGTATACTGGACTGGACGATTCTCACCATGGGCTTACTCTTTATTTCCGATACTGCTATTTACTCGTTCGCGTAGGATTACAGTGCGAGTCAAATGTAAAATCCCCATTCCTCTACCGTGATTTGAACTCACGGCCAAGTGATCGGTAGCCAACTGTCTTACTGACTGCGCTAAATTGGCAAATCTTAGAGACTAACGCAAATGTATCATACAGATACGTATGGGCTTATTTCATTCTAATAAATATAGAAACAAATTGTATAATGTTTCATTCATTACATATACAATACAAAAGATGCAGTAATCATCTTTTCAGTCGGAATAGAAGTAGGAGTAGATGTTGACCCTGCAGCAGCCAGGCTTGTTATTTATACTTTTTAGAAGAGTCATTAACATTTTAAAAGTTTTTCGGACAATTGAACTCATTCTTTTTATTATTTCTGTTGTTCCCACAACGTTTCAGCCGATCCATTCTACAGCATTCTTCATGTATACTATCCGTATGTAAAGAGCTGGACATTTCTTTTCGCTAGTGTCAAGTGAAAAACGGTAGCGAACAGAATTGCTTATATACAACGATATTTCATTTATTTGTAATGTTAATTCATTCTAATTATTGGATGAAATATGAATATGTTGCCGTCCAAAGATTAATACAGAAATACGAACAAATATATTTTGCAACAGTGCTGTAGAGTTTGGTCATAAATAATACCTGATAATATCCGTTTTGATTATGTTCCACTAGAAATAAATAAATCCTGCTATGATTGGTTTAGAAGGCAATTAACTTGCCATTGTACTTATTTCTGAGCGATACTGTATTATACCCAATTACACAGATATATGACCGGAACAGCCTTGTTAACATTCATATTCTGATTCTATATGAAATTACCTTTCTTTTGATGTATAATGTGATTGGTTAGCAATTTCGTACCCGATCTTCGATGTGAGTCTCTTATCTCATCATCTGTCCGTTGTATTGAACCAAACTTAATCTATTTAGACTAAAACATCTCAATGTTTCGTGGTTAATCGAAACTCATAATTCTCGCTTTGCTGAATGGCCTCAATTCTCATTTAACAGACCTCAAAATATGGGAAAGAATCGTATAGCATAGAGTCTGTTTCAATTTAATCAATGCCACAATTCCCTTAGTGCGGTCAGTGGAGAAAATGGTCAAACTAATTATATAAGTTCTATAAATACTAATAAAACCAACGTTTTCCTTTGTAAGCAACACCAAATCAGTGAACTATCAATGAGTTGCAATCAGAAGAATTCACGAAATCAAACCCATTTTAAACGAGGGAGGGAAGCTTTTGAACATAGGTTCGCCTTTTAATTCTTCCATAACATCACCACCACCCGTGTAAAATGCTGTACAGAATGCTGATGTTCTCTGGGCAAGTCCAAGAAGATATTTTTAACTCATTCCTTCATGATGGCTCCACGATTCTCGACGGGATTGAGGTCAGGTTATATTCTTGGCCTCCCGTCAAATCCATCATTTCAGAAAAAAAATCAAGCTTTTTCTCGTCCAGGAATAAAGTGGTGAGATTGTGCAGGAAGGTTAACTGATCAAATCTGCCCTGTCGATTTGAATGGTTTTCTTTTTCAAAGAAGGGAACACTTTCCGTTTCAGCATATTCGTAACGAAAATATTCACCATCCTACGTACACGATTGTCAATAACGTTAGGTTCCATCAAGAGTAGCGAAACACTTGGATGAAAGTTATGTTTGTTAAATCATGCGACACTTCTTTTATTGTGAATATTGTACAGTTGATTCAATTCAGGTTAAACAAAATATATCATCGTGGTCTGCCACGTCTTACCGGCATACTTTTCTATCTCGTCTCTCCATCTTCTGTCTGGTCCTTTCCTACTATGTTTAATATGCCATGGGCACCAATCGGTTAGTCTTTTCCCCCATCTATGAGAGTGCTCGCCTGCGGTTCGTTAGGTCGTGGTTTCAATCAATGGCCGAGTCATACAAATGACTTTAAAAACGTTACCCAATGCTCAGCACAAAGAGGTGGATTGATGCAGCCTGAAAAAAGATGGGCCCCGTCAGTCTATCTCGACCAAGCCATACCAATGATGGGTGCCAAAACTGTTGTATAGCCTCTTGGTCCGCAGGAGGAACATCCTGAACTTAATACCCGAAACTTGTTCATAAGAATATCCGGATATATTTTCATTGTGTGTCAGTGGCGGAGAATGACGAGTGGGGGAGAGAGACTGTTCCCAACAGGGAGCTGGCCCCGTGCTTTCCCAGGTGCTGTCTGTCTCTCTGCTTGTCCCTGTCTCTGCGCTGGTGGCCTGTGTCTCTCTCTTCTCGAACGCCCACGCTTGTTGTGTTCAACATCCTGTTTTCGCACACCCACACATGTGCATTTTTCCTGAGGTCACCGGGGTCACTTCCACTTCCGCCCAGGTGTTAGCCCGGAAATGACCCCCCGTGGCTCTATATCACAACAAAAACGACCCGAGACAAGGGACGTGAAAGTACTGGGTTACAGGATGTGTTCATACGTACAGGCATCAGCACAAACCTAAAGAAAAGAATGGTAAATGGAAACTTATCTGGAACTTTGAATTTCCTGTGTAATGGAATTCTGCCAGAGTTGTTGAAATTGGAAGTTGGCTGGAAATCGATCAAATGGAATGATGGACGAGACACCCAGGGAGAGCGGGATGTAGGTGACATGTCCAGCATGTCAGGATCGAATGCTGATTTTGAAAATCGATCGGAAATGAGAGTAAATTAACTTTGCCACATTTGTCAGATTGTTTATTTCTACGGTTCTTCATTTAACAGTTTCTTTCCTTTTTCTGTCTTACGTTTCTTCCCTACATTTCTCTGCTTTTCTTTCTCTACAACTCATTCTTTCTTTCTTTATTTCATTCACTACTTTTGTTTTCTCATGTTCATCCTTTATTTCCTTTCTTTCTCAACAAATACACCAATACCACGTCGGATACATCCGAAGAGCATTGCACAAATGATGAGAAGAACTGGAAATCCGAAGAAGCAAAGAGACACTCCAGACATTTAAAAAAAATCTGCTTTTCTTTCTACAATTCCTTCTTTCTTTCACTACTTTCTTTATTACCCATGTGCGTCCTTTATCTTCTTCCTTCTCAACAGATACACCAACTCTTCCGAAGAGCATTGCACAGAATTGGAAAGAAGAAAAGAGACACTCCAGACAATGGCGACATTCAAAAAGATCAGTAAGATGGATTCATTTTCTATAGTGTTGAGAAGGGTCTTTAACATTTTACTAATTGTATAACTGTTACAAAGTAGTAGAGGGAGCATGTAAGACATATAGCATTCGTTGCATAGTATAGGACGAAAAGGTGTCTCAGAAAATGTGGCTTAGAAATGTCTTCTCCGAATATAGGTCACCCGAGGTGGCAGAGCTTGGGACAAAATGTGGATTGGCGCTGAGTTGATTGCCGAGTGGGAACAAGGGGATGCCTTTGGGTTTGGGGGAGAAATCAGTTGGGAGTAGCAGCGCTGGCTGGCCAGAATAAAGAGGAAGTTATTTTGGAGGGAGATTCATTTGGTAGGGCGAAACCTGGGATGGCTAGGACCAGGCGTTGGGACTACTACGACGATGAGTAGCAGTTGACCACGGTACGATGAAGACGGATGAGTGAATATGGGATGGGGGGATGCGAGAGGTGGATGTAGGAAATAGTAGTTCGTTTTGTTCTTCTTATTTCATCGGGCAGTTTCCAAAAACTGCGAATAAATCGAATTGCTAAACACACCTATTCTTCGCATTGCCTCGTTATCTTTCGAGATGAGCCATCTTCCCATTTTCAGCGGTGACCCGAAGAACCAACGAGTGAAGTCTCGTCAAGTGCCGGAGTTTCCACAACGGTATCTTGGCGGTGTAGCACACGGCTGCATCATGGTACATAACTTGAAACTTATTACTTCTTGTATTTGTACTTTCTATAAAAACTAGTAAATGCCCATTGTTTTGCTAAGGCTATATATAAAGTTGTGTTCTATGTCTGTATGTTTAAGGTATTGTTAACCATCGATAAGCTGG
>VCCN01006905.1:1278832-1289166 GCA_006491835.1 Architeuthis dux
GATGTTCATGGAAATACAGACGTATGACAACTCTAGTCTGGCACATGAACAGAATAGTAAGGCAATAGCGAATCGGTCTGCACACTAGCTCATTAAGCATCACTCTATAACAGATATTATATTGAGTCTAGCACACAACCAAAATACTGAAGAATTACACTATTAAACACCGATTTGAGCATCGTTTTATAGCAAACATTTCAGTGTCAGTTTATGTCTAAATTCAATATTTATGAGTTCATGCCTTTTGTGATTTTTCCTTTGTGGCTTGTCGTAGGTTTTTGTCTCGTATTCTTCACAGTTTTCTATTTCCACTTTTCAAATGTCCTTCTAATTCGTAGTTTGTATTGTTCTAATTGATAGATTTTTGTGGCTAATTTCAAAACCTTTACCACGTATCTAATACTTCTATCTCTTTTTCTTTTTCACCGCTCACTTTCTTTCTCTATGCCTCACTCTGCCTGTCTCTGCCTGTCTCTGCCTGACTGTCTGTCTGTCTCTCTTACAACCGTCTCTCACTCTCTGTTTCACCCGCTCACTTTCTTTGTCTTTCTCTCATCCGCTCTCACTCTCTCCCTCTCTCTCTCTCTCTCTCTCTCTCTCTCGTTTTTTCTGACTCTCGCTTTCTTTAACACTTTTTTTCTCTTGCACCCGCTCAATCTGTCTCTCTCTCTGTCTGTCACTGTCTGTATGTCTGTATGTCTCTCTCTCACAACCTTTCACTTTCTTTGTCTCTCTCTCCCTCTCTCTCTCTCTCTTTCACCAGCCCACTTTCTTTGTATCTCTATATCTCACTATCTCTCTCCCTCTCTCTGTCTCTGTCTCTCACTTTCTCTCTCTTACAACCGCTCGCTTTCTTCGTCTCTCTCTCTCTCTCTCTCTCTCTCTCTCTCTCTCTCTCTCTCTCTCTCTTTGCTGTTAGTGTTTTATATGCGTGCTGTGTTTTTGAAATCTCATAGTTTTCAGATCGAAGCCAAAACCGTCGCTTGTGGCCGCCACATTATTATTGTCATTATTAAAGCATCGATTCCTAAACGACATAAGGAGGTTTTCCTTTGGGTAAACGGCTCGATTCTCTCATGTGCTTTGATACTTTTCCAAATCTCTTTTTTTCCCCAGCTTCTTTAGTCGGCTCGAATAACAGCAAACAACGACAACAGTGACTAAACAAACTTGTGTAAAAGCAACAGATGTTGGCTTTCTTCACAGAATCGATTGGAAGGTTTTTAACAGAGAAGAAGCTCAACCAACAGATGGTGGGAAACGTATTTGACATTGACTCTACGATCAATTCTAATGGCATTGTTCCCGGTAAGAAGAAGAAGACGCGGCGCTCTCGACAGAGATGTGCATGAATATGGCCGACTCTCAAGGGGGAGCATTCTTACAATCGAAGAGCTCTACAAAAGATAAGAAAGAAAGAAGGCATTTCGCTATACACAGAAGAAACAAGAGAAGGGTTTCTCACTGTTGGTGATCATCGCCAAAAACGCATCGTTGCCGATGAAAGAAAGAGATCCTTCTTTCGTAAAATATTATTTGAATTTAAAATAAAGAGATGCATAAATATGGCTGCTTCTCAAGGGGTACATTTCTAACAATCGCGAAGGTATACAAAGTAAATCAAGAAAGAAGGTATTTCGCAGCCGCGGAATATCGCCGAAAAAAAAATGTAAACTGGTTCCAAAGAAAAGAAGTTCTTCTTTCGTGATATGTTATTTGAATTTAAAAGAAAGAGATGATCTACCCACGAGGGAAATACTAACAATCGAGTGGTATACAAAAGGAGACAAAAAGAAGCGGGTATCTCACTGTCGGGTACCATCGCTGAAAACGCAAACCACTGGTGCAAAAAGAAAAGAGGTTCCTGTTCCGGAAAGTATCTTTTGAATTCAGAAGAACTATTTCCTTCATTGGTTCAGCTTTTAAGAAAACACAAGACGCATAGGCAAAAGTTTTACTTAATAAAGAAATAAGTTATAAATAAAAAAATAAAAATAATAATTATAAGCAATAAAGTAACGCATTCGTGTGCGACGTGGGGCATATCGGTAAACACTCTGTTTGACGTAAGCTGTATATATTTGGTAGACAGCAGTGAGGACATGCCTGACTGCTAAGGGGTCAAACTCCACTCTTGCTTCTATTCTGACTGAAGATTATTACTGCCACTTGTATATTGTATAAATAATTAATAAATAGTACATACAACATTATAAACATATTTTTTAGGTATAAATGTATTTATTTATTAGAATGAAATAAGCCCTTGCGTATCTGTAAGATCAATATCGTAGACATGTCAATTTAGCTCTGTTGGTAAGTGACCAACCTATCAATTAGTTGGTCGTGTTTTAAAATCACGGTAGGGAATGTTAATTATTACTCCCCTAAATCTGGTGAGGATTGTTCTTGTTCTTGTTGTTTTTGTTACGGTAGGCACATAAAGTCAACTCCAGGCTTTGTACTGGAGTTTGACAATACTAATACATGAGAATTATACGCAATAAAGAAATGGTGTGTGATGTTGGGCACATCGGTATAACACTGTTTGACGTACGATGTATATATTTGGCAGACGACATTGAAGAAAGAAAAACAAGATGTAATTGAGCGAAACACAGAAAAGAATATTGGCACAAGGTGCAGTGTAATGGTTAACAAGCCCTGTAATGACAATTTTGAAAAAAATGTTAAAGAGCAATATCGATAACGCGTTTCGTAATATCATCGCTTCTTCAGATCGATTTCAAAATGAAAGAACAGTTTGACGTAGAATCTGTTGTAGGTTTCATGGAGATGACAGTTATTGATGATGTTTTGTTGTTATGGGGATATTTTCAAACGTTTGGAATCTCAATCTGTGTCTATTTTATTTCTATCGTTGTTGACCATTGATATTCGATTTTGTTTCAATATTAGTGTTGCTGGTATCGGATAACAGGTCGTTGTTCGATTCTATTGTATTCGGAGATTAATGACGACTATGCATTGTCGGCTCACTCTGTTTGATTCCTTTTAAAATCATTATTGGACCTTTTAAGTCGAAATTGTGGTATTTAGGGTGTCATTTATTTTTAGAGCTATCTTATGTTTGTATACTATTTTTTAAAGATCTAGATGTTTCACCAATATATTTATTTTGGCAGATTTTGCATATTATTTGGTATATATCTGCCCCTTCCTACTAATTTCATGAAATCCCTACTTTCACAATAAGTGTACTGATGGTTAACAAGGTTGTTACTACTGTAATGGGTTCGATCCTCACTGGGTGCTTCGCTAATCTGGCCTCTAAACCCAACACAAGTTTGATATGTGAATATCAATTATATTCTCCTTTATCATTTACAGGGCATATACAATTTATCAAAAGCATTATGCCCTCCAGTATATACGAACAATAAAAACGATAAACAGGTCTGGTTAGTCACCCAATAGAAACTGTCAAGTGACCAACGTCTTTTGGCAGCATGCTGCGTTGGTGTGTGTGTGTGTGGGGGGGGTCAATTAAAAAAATGGAAAAAGGGGTGATCAATGAATAATTTACTTCATTCGCCTTTTGTTTGTCATTGATCACTAAGAATTTTCAAAAAAAACAAGCGTGAATGCTGCTGGACACAGATCAAGGGATTAATTTAGCATAGAGTTACATTGTAAATTGAACCCCCCCACTGAGAACCTATTTAGAATTAGGGGGATCTAAAAAATAAGTAGTAAATGGTTATATTTTCAGCATTCTAGCTAACATTAGTGCGGCCTGTATGCAGTGTAGCCAACTCAAAAAATATTTTCGCGCTAGTTTGACTGCCAAAAAGCGCTTAAAATAGCTAAAAACCGTCAAAAAGACGCTAAAAATGGTCAGGAAATGGCCACAAACGGACAAAATGTTTAGACGCAAATGCGCCAATTTAGCGCTGTGTGCACTGCCAAAACAAGAAACGCACTAAATCTAGCGCGAAACGCGCTAAATTGGCAACACTGCCTGTACGTGCGATACATACATATATCACCAGCTAGCAAGACCAACTTAAAAACTGACGAAACCTATGTTGACAGTTTTAGTGACGGCTTCTAACAAATCTGCACAACCATGATTAACAGAAGAAAAATGCCCATAGCATTAATCTGAAATATTTTGTGGTTGTATCCATAAAAAAATATACAGAAAAATGCTTGTTTTATTGGGAGTCTCACATTTGGGGCTTCTTCTTCAAATCGGGTTTGGTTTATCAAAACGCTACGAGCAAGAGGCCGAGGTATGCGTGGGGCGTCGACAGGGTTGTTCTGACAGGCAAAAGAACCCATGACTTTATATAGAAGATCGATATACATCCAATCGATTAATGCAACTGCTGCTGGTCATGAACGAGTGTCCATAAAAGGTTGCTCTGAGCAAATTCCAGGTGGAACGTCTTTGACTAGAAAAGTCCTGCTCAAAGCGGCAGAAATACAGATGGAAATGCTGGTCTGCAGGTCACTTTCTATAGAAGATTGTTTGGTAGGAAATACAAGTTTCCATTTTATTCCGAGGGCCTGAAGATATGTGGCTTTTCAATTTGGCAGGACAACATAAATAGATGGTCCCACGAGTGACCCATATTACCCATCTCCGTATACCTCCACCCATTCACCCACTTACGAATGGATGATAATGCATCTTTTTTCCAACGATTCCCATATTTATCCATGGAAAGAGCAATGTTAGTGACAACTCTAACAGACAGAAAAAGATCAACATGGATCAGGTTGAAGACATTTCCATGATGACAGAAGCATCCGAAGAGTTACAAAACATGTTAGCTGATCTAAAAAGTAGGCTTAAAGTAATGTTCAACGATAAAGTCTCCTAAAGGGTCATAAAGATAGAGGGAGTGTCTCTAAAAGAGGTTGATGAATACATCTACCTAGGACAGGTAATAAGGTTAGAGAAAGATCATGACAGCGAAATAAAACGACGGATAACGATAGTTTGGAAAGCATTTGGTATGAATACAGACATATTGAAGAGCACCTTGTCAGTGTGCTTAACGCGTAAAGTATACAATGGTTGCATAATACCAGCCATGACTTACGGATGCGAAACATGGAAATTAACAAAACGAACTGAAAACCAACTTAGAATCGCACAAAGAGCCATGTAAAGAGCAATGCTAGGAATAACTCTAAGAGATATAAAATGATCAACATAGATCATAGGGAGGACTATAGTGAAGAATACTGTACACATATTTAAGCTCGACAAATGTAGATTGGCTGGATACTTATAAAGAAGAGATTACAACAGATGAAGCAAACAGCTAACCGATTGGTGTCCATGGGACAGTAAGCGCAGTAGGAAAAGACCAGAGAAAAGATGGAGGCATGTAATAGAAAGATTTGCCGGTAGGACATGGCAAAGTTAGCGCAATTAGTATTCGTCACGGTAGAAAATGCGAAGTGAACTTATAATGGCTGATGATGATGGTATTCCTCTTACGAAACTCTGTACTCTCCTCCCTCACATGTCCCCTAATAAATAGTCCATCTTCCCATTGTTTTTCTCCTCCTACAAATCCCACCTTACCCCCTCTCTCTACGAGTAAGTATACTCCCCTGCCAACATTTCCTTCACTTCCTACTAATGGTCCACACGCCACCCTCTCTCTTCCAATGTCACTTTTTACCCGTCCATCTACGAATGCTGATATATTCACGTCTTTCCTCTTTGTGTCTCTGGCCGTAATGGATGGCATATGATCTTCCCATCTCAGCAGGGAATATTCAGAAGAAAAGGAAAACGCAATTTCCTGAATTCCTTTCATTTATCATCCAATATTTTTATAAAACTACTCCTCAAGTTCTGACCAATGCGGGGTTGCACAACAAAGGTTTATGTTTACCTTTTGAGCCATTTCTTTGCTTGAAAGGTGGATCTTACATGCCCTCAAATACGGTATAACTCGTCTGATCTTCCCCCCTCCCCCCTCTCTCTCAAACCCACTCACTCACTCACTTACACACACACACACACACACACACACACACACACACACACACACACACAATTTGTCATCAACGAATAAAACACAAATTGCACCAACGGAAATGACAACAAAGAAAGGATTTGCATGTTATCCAAATACTATTTTCGCACTGATTATTCTGATCAAACTCATGACACATACATTGCTCATCGTCTTCTCGATTTCCTTGTCGATGAGCGGGCATATAGATAGAACATTCTGAAATCATCAAACCAAACAAAGACTTGTATGAGGTTACTAGAGAAAAACAAATTTCAATATTTGATAAATAGATGACCGCCATTCGTATCTTCACTATTAGAATTGTCAAAATGTTATCAAAATGATAATAACCAGATCTGCTTCGTGGCCGAAGTAGTTGTGTATTCCCTACTAGTGCAGAAGGTCGGTGTTCGTACACAAGTAAAGGCCAGGGTCTTGAATATTGATATTTCAAGGCAGACATCTGCGTTGAACGTTGGCGAAACACATTCTTTCATTAGTACCCATCAATGGCATGGCCTTTGTGGGATCAACAAAACCTGTGAGCAACTGAAGAAGTGGAATGTGTAGACAATGATTTTTGCTTTACTTTTGAGACGATCATTGATTTTTGTCTAATGTCTATGAAACAAAGGTCAGTTACTTTTAACAATAGGTCTATGATAAAAGAACTTATTTATTCGGTGTATCGATTTTTATTCATAATTTATTTATTATTATATAATCCTATATCGTGTGCATAATATCCTTCACTCTAGTGCAATGCTAGAGATAACACTAAGAGATAGAAAAAGATCAACATGGATCAGAGGAAGTCTGATCCATGTTGATCCTTTTCTATCTCTTAGAGTTATCCCTAGCATTGCACTTTCCATGGTTCTCTGTGCTATTCTCGTTTTGTTAATTTTATGTTTCGCATCCATAGGTCATGGCTGGTATTATGCAGCCGTTGTATACTTTGCGTTTTACGCACCTTGGCAAGGTGCTCTTCAAAATGTCTATATTCATACCGAATGCTTTCCAACCTATCGTTATGCGTCGTTTTATTTCGCAGTCATGGTGTTTCTCTAACTTCATTACCTGTCCTAGGTAGATGTATTCATCAACCTCTTCTAGCTCCACTCCCTCTATCTTAACCTTAAACCTATGACCTTAAAGAAGAAATGACAATAGATGGGTGAAAAGACTAACCCATGGGACAGCCAGATGGAGAGATGAGATAGTAAAGTTTGCCGCTAAGACGCGGCAGGGGTTAGCACAATGGAAGAATATGGGAAAGGCCTGTGTCCAGCAGTGGACCTATAACGGCTGCTGCTGCTGCTGCTGATGATGATATCGTGTGTGGCATTGACATTTTACTGCCCGGTATAATTCTCTCTTGAGTACGGCCGCGAAGCTTAGAGGGAACACTTGTCCTCACCACACTAAATAATAATAGCTATTACAGTTTACTGTAATTTTGTTTGCTAAATAAATGTAAATACAAAATATAGTTAAGGACATATCTTAACAAGATAATAACCTAGCGTTACGGTTAGGGTAAAAGGTTAGGGTTAGTCAGTCAGTCAGAGTAACGTTTAGTTTGTGGCTTTTAACTGTTTCTATTCATATTTGTCTTCTGTTTCAATCCACGTAGCCTTGCCAGTGATTACATGCTTTCTAGATATCTGGCTTTAGGACAGGAAGGTGGACAGAGCAATACAAACACACTTGCCTAGGTCAAGGTTGACAAAGTGTAAACAGATTGGTCAAGTAAAGGTACATTTGAGAGAGCGTTGTTCCTCTTCTGGAAGTGTAGGTGGCTCAACGATTAATGGCATAGAGAATGGAGTTCACTTCAAAATAATACCCTTGGAAAAAGCATGGATCCATGACTCCCCCTCCCACCTACGGTTAGGTAGCAAGTTAGTTGGAGCCCTTTAGCCCTGTAGGACCTGTGCATCATCTTGTGCGTCGGACTAGCACTCAAGTCACTTGAAAACCCGCAATTGAAACAATTATCGAATCTCCATGGATTGTTCTATCATCATTCATCATATCATGTGTGATAGTAACACCTGAGTCTCGGGTTTACTCTTCTCCATCAATCATCGTAACATGCCAGTGACAGGACCTACTTGGCGACTGAAGAATGCCAAAGTGAATTGGGTTCATGTCTTTCCAAAGTAAAATCGCCACAATTTGTTCGCCGATTTTAACTGTTACTATTGTAGCATAGCCGCATATGCAGTGTATGTTTCGAACGGCAAGCGGAGAACAGAGAACAGCAGAAACAATTGTGCAGCACAATATCCGAATGGTTGAGTTGCGAAACACGAAATGTTAAAGGAGAGAAAGAAGAGAAAAGGTCCAGAAAAGGAACGATGCATACCTCTTTGGTGTTGGGGTCTTCGCTGCATAGTTGTATTGTAGGTAGAATGTCATCTCGTATGCATATACTCTTGTGAATAATTCAATCGGAGACAAACATTTTGTAATACTATCGCCCCCTTTAGAGCATATATTTCATCAGCCCCCCCCCTCGCAAATTCGGTCAATGAATAATTTGATATATTGAATTTTAATTATTTCTTTTTAAACTCCAATGATTTATATACGTTAGTATACTTCTTTACAATGGAAAATATTTGAACTACAAACAGTCAGCTTTTCACAACTTTATGCGTAGGAGGTATTGATTTGTATTATTTGCCTCTTTCACCACCCCTTGTCTTCTAACGCACCCACCACCCCTTGCCTTCCACGGCTCCCTTTGAGTCCCTCAGCGCCGCCAGTGGTCTGGTAGTGCCCACTTTGGGAATCACCGATCTATACAAATGAGTGGAGGCGCATGATAAGTGTTCAACGCACCATTTTTAAAGATTATATTTTCGTGAATTTTAGAGCTACAATGCTACGTCCTTTTTATTTTAACTTGAACATTCTATGAATCATAATGCAAAGTGGTCAAGTTTCAAAATAAAAAAGAAATGAGCATGCTAGCTCTAAAAATAACGAACACATCTACTTTCTAATAATGGCGCGTTGGGCACTTATCATGGCCGGCCATTCCAATATTTCGTTTATGCATTTGCGAATGGCTGGCAATGTGCCCATCGTGTCAGTCTGTGTCCAAAACTTTGCCAAACTGGATAATCGAAATAAGAAATGACCATCATAAGTGGCTGTACTTAACCTTTGAGACTGACCAGTGACCAGTGACCACTTGAGAAACAGACTGCCTACAGCGTTTAACCGTAAGTTGAAGTCTCTCTTCAAACTTCAATAAATGGAGACTCAAGTACTTTTGGAGGAATTCTGAAGCAGACAATAAAGACCTACGACTTGAAAAATAGCTTTGATCTTTTTCCAATACACAAGGCTGAACTAAGTTATTTCAAACAGCATTCTTCGATCAGGTGTATACACTGGATGCAGAAATAATCTGATACATTCGATTGACTGAATTTAGACCAAAGATTGGTAGTGTTACAACAAATACACGAATCGAAAAAATGATTCAGCATTGAAAAATAGCTTTGATCTTTTCCCAATACACCTGGCTGAACTAAGACATTTCAAACACTGTTCTTCGATCAGGTTTATACAGGGGGTGCAGAAAGAATCTGATACATTTGATTAACTGAATTTAGACCAAAGATTGGTATTGTTACAACACATACACGAATCAAAAGAATGATTGAGCATTGAAAAAGTGCGTTGGTCTTTTCCCAATACACAAGGCTGAACAAAGTTATTTCAAACAGTTGTATACACTGGATGCAGAAAGAATCCGATACATTTGATTGACTGAATTTAGACCAAACATTGGTATTATTACAACAAATACACGAATCAAAAAAATGATTCAGCATTGAAAAATAGCGTTGATCTTTTTCCAATACAAAAGGCTGAACTAAGACAGTTCAAACACTGTTCTTGGATCAGGTGTATACAGGGGGTGTAGAAAGAATCTGATATATTTGATTGACTGAATTTAGACCAAATATTGGTATTATTACAACAAATACACAAATCAAAAGATGATTGAGCATTAAAAAGTTATGTACAAAACTTGCATGTAGAAATACATGAATGAAATTTCTTATCGGATACTTTTTGCGCACACTTTATACGGGGTCTGCCTGGAAATAATCCAATCATCAAATATTAACGAAATTAATAGTCTATTTAGGGCAGTGGCACCTGAGACCCATTCGAATACTCCATTTCGTACGTCACACACTCAGCTGAATGTCCCTTCCAAGTCAGATTAATCTCTGCCACGGTTCGAAATCCCGTTAGAAGAACCCAGCCCCATTTCTACTTGAAGGAACATTATGTGGG
>VCCN01006905.1:1349497-1360742 GCA_006491835.1 Architeuthis dux
GGTGGCCGTGATTTCAAATCGGTCAGCAGTTTAGAATCAGTTCGCGTCCTACACCCAGAGCGACGGGTCAAACAAGCTAGGGAGCTTAGCTCCTCAGCCCGTCAGGGTGAAGGAGGAGTAGGAAGAAGAAATCTGATTTGAACTACTAACATAACGCTAGTTGGTCACACAAGGCAAAGCAACTAGGAACAGATTTTAACAGCTCATTTAGAATTGTAATCGAAGCAGAGTTCAATACCCCAAGTGATCCGCAAGCCCGCCCGGAATCGAAGCTATGAACGGGAATATCACAAAGCCATATTTTCAATTAAAAATAATGAATTTTGTCTTTCCATCAAACCGCGTGGGTGAGCCTTTTCTCCGGTATGCACAAAATGTTATATTTGACTCCACAGAATGTTCTTCCTTTCACCGACGGGAGGGAATACTACCGGCATTATTCTACATGTGCATATAAATCTTTAAAAGCAACAGAAAACTAAAAAACTAAACAAAAGAACACTGATTAGTTTGCAAATAGCAGAGCCGACCCGAGGCCTAAGCGAACTAATATGGCTCCTAAGAACGATAGGGGGACCTAAGAGGCTCCTAAATCAAATTCTGGCTTAGGGACACATAAAGGCCTGGGTCGGCCCTATCTCCATTTCCAGCCATTTAGCCTCATGCTGTACTAAGATAACCTTAGCGAATATCAATATAACATCTTTTTTACTTCAGCACTAACGTGTGTGTGTATGCCAAGAAAGGCACAATGGATATCACGCAAAGACTAAATAGCACCGTTGGAAATCATGTATTAGTCACAGCAGGGTACCGAAGAAAACATGAATGCAAGGCACCACTTTCAAAAAGGGGACGTTACGTAATTAACGAATTTGGCACCTAACACAAAGTAGCAAAAACGTTATTTAACGTCTTTTGGCGCAACACATGTTAAGTGTCTTTTTCTTTTCCATGGTTGTGTTTTTGAATCGAAACCAGATCAAAATATGCCTAGGCCAAATGTTTCATGAGAGCCAAAGAATTCTCTCGAACACTTAAAGGGGTCACAGTTCCCGAGCTGATCACGACACCATAACCAAATACAATCACAATTATTAGCATATATTGTGTTGCAGCCCACCTACAAAAGAATCCTTCGGTGACTTTATATGACCTCACGCAACGAACAAAAACGGTTTCGTGATCCTTCCATATTGGTAATCGATCCGGTAATTCCTGTTTTGATCAATGAAGTTGATCAATATTTATTGATTTTCCAAAGGTTGAAGATTGCAGATATCGTGGTATGGAGGCATTGAATGGCAGCCAAATTGGAATAACAACTCTTACGCCTCGATGATCGCATTCATGGATTGAATAATAGACATCTGGTCAAAAGGTCTCACGAAAAATAAACAGGTCTGGTTAGTCATTCAATAGAAACCGTCATGTGACCAATGTATGTTGGCAGCATGGGGGTGTTGGGGGTAATCAATTAAAAATTTGGAAAAAAACGTGTGAACAATGAAGAAGTTAGTTCTTTCGCATTTCGCTTACGAAAAGTACAACTTTTCAACAAAAACTGTGAATGTTGCCGGACACAAACTAAGGGACCAATTTAGCATAAAATTACACTGTAAAATGCCCCCACCCACTATAGACCTATTTAAGGGGAATTTTCAACAGAAAAAACAACTTTTTCTAGACATTATAAAGAGTAAATGTTTAAATTTTCATCCCTTTAGCTCCATTGGCGCGGCCTATACGCGTGATATGTACATAAATAGCCGGCTAGCCAGCACGCAAGTCAGCCAGCCAGGTCGACTGAAGAAACCTATGTTGACAGGTGCCAATCCCGAATTGGTTCTCCACTAATGTGGCCGTTTCTCAGACGAAGTTATGGTTCTCATGATTTGGTTATAGCTCCCGAGGGAGATCCTGGGGAATGAAGGATATATTCGCTAGTTCAGTGACCTTGTATCAGACTGAGCTGAGTTTCTGGACGTGATGATCAGTAAACTCGTCTCGCAGATCAATTCGCTACTTCAGTGGGTTTGATTCTTAATAAGCGCACCACTACTGTGGCCTTGTGCCAAACTAAGCAAATCTTGTTGATTGAGATAGAGCCAGCGTGTTTTCCCCGTAGACTCTTTGTGGAGTATAGGGCCATAATTAATCGGGGATCCGAGTTCAAAAATCCTTCCGATAAGCTGATGCCAGACGTAATACTCTATGCTTTCCTCTGGACTACATCAGCGAGGCCGGCATGGGGATTATGACGACTGGGCATCCCAAGATCGCCATACGCTTCGCCCATGCGCGCTGGAGGGGACACTCCAGTGTCGTTCCATTTTCCGTAGAGACAAAACAGAGGCCATTCGTAGGGCCGGAACCATCATGTTGCTGTGGTTTCAGTAATCTGAAGGATCTTTTACAGGGCGGGGTTGCTGGCCCTGCTCTCACCCTTCCTCCTTTACACATACTTGAGACGGACAGGATGGCCTTTGCTAATAACTATTTTAATAAATCATTTCTGCGGCTTTTTTGTGTTATTAGTATTTAGACACCTACTCTTAAGTGACTAATTGCCATACCCGCATTAATCCCCACCTCTTATTAGGAGCCCACCGTTAATTAACCTTTGAGAGTCCATCTCTACCCTCTACTTCCTAATAGTAGGGGAGGGGCAACTACTGATTTGTCGAAAAATGTTATAAACTCAATTAGTTTAAACAAGTTTAATTGTACCACTTTTTATTAAATTTTACTAGTATTTACCTAATGTCATCCTAATTTTAGTTTAACTCCATTGGTGTGACCTGTACGCGTGATACATACATACATAGCCAGCCAGACAGTTTAAAAACCGAAGAAACCTATATTATCATCGGTTTACTTGGTAAAACATTCAAATATGAATTTACCTTCTTTAAAAATAGCAAGTCAGTCTATTAAACGCAAAAATCAGGTGAAAAACCTAGATGTCATTTTTGACGAAACGTTATCATGAGATAAACATATGAATACACACATTGATAGGGCTTGTGGAAAGTTCATGCAGCCTTATGAATTCAAGCATTACCCGAAAATGTTAAATAAACCATTTCTGAGATGTATTATCTTGTCGCAGTTTAATTACTGTTATTCTCTGTTTCTTAATACCTCAAAAATACTAAAAAGTAAAATTCAAACAGTACAAAATAATTCACTCTTTATTACTATTGGATGAAATATTGTAACGCACTACTTTTATTAAATTTGACTAATTTTTACCTTCCTCCTAATTTTAGTTGTTTTTATACAACTTATTAATTCGGGCCACTGTTTCTATGTCAAAGAATAACAGCGCAATCGGAAATAGAGAGTAAACCTTCGGTGAGAATAGAACTCACGCCCTCATTGTTTACGCCTAGCTGCTTTTACCAATCGGTCACGAAGACTTCATGGATTTGCAGAAGGTGATTTACACTTATAAACTCACTCCCTACAACCGACTCCCTGCGCCATATTTATGTTGTTTTTTTTTACATATGAGGCTTTTTTATAAATCAACCTTTATTATTATTGGATGAAGTAATAATAATAAAGTTTAATTGTATTCGCTAATTTCAGCGATGTTATATTTTGTACCACCAAAATACTTTTAATTTAATTTTTCTTAAAAAAGAAAATGTTCTTGTTCCTGTCGTTTTTACTTCCCATGCGCCTACCCTACCCCTACTATACATCTTTCTCAAACGACTTTGTTTTGTTCAGATCCTACTAAGTTTGTTTGATACTGGGGTGTCCTGGACTTGGATAGAAAGGAAACTCGAAGACTTGCTTATAAAAATATCTGGAAATATTTTTTATTACACAACATCGTTGTCGGCCGGAGAGTGAAGAGTGGGTGAGAGATAAGAACCGCCAGTCTGTCCCCAACATGGACAGCAGTCTCGTCCGCTGATGTCCGTCTCTTCTTTGAGTGTCGGGATTTCTGTCCGCTCCCGAGTTTTCTATTCGGGTCTGCTTTATAGGTTTCTTTAACGCCTACGCGGTGTCAATCACCGGTCACCATATCCTGTTTTGAACACTGACGCAATATACCTATTTCCTAAGGTGATCGGGGTTACTTACATTTACGCACAGGTGTCTGACCCCAAGATAACCTTTAGATATCCTAACAAATTGTGTCGGTGGCGATAGTTTTTAACCCACCGACGTATTCCAACCCCACCCCGGTTATTATATTGTGACAAATTTTACAACCCCCAGCTTATTCTAGCCCACCCACTGGCAATCAATAACCTAAGAGTAGTATTCATATGGTTTCTCGGTAAGTGTGTTCGACTTGCATTCTTAACTGACAATGATGGGCTGGATTAAGAAGGTCTTCTATCGACCCATGCAAAAAACAAGAACTTATATAGAATGAAAAAAGCAAATGTAGCAAAATAAAACTGCCTTCAACGATTCTGATTGTACTTTCAGAAAATAATCCTCCATTTGTTTGAGAAATTAAGAACTATTATTTATTCAAGACTTTAAGGATTTTCCAGGGTTTATGATTCCCAAGGGAGCGGGGAAGTGTTCCAATTTCCCCAAACATTATTCATCACAAATTCTAGATGGACAATCTTCAGCGAAAACGTCCGCCTATTTTGATGAATTATTAAACTGACGGATTTAAAAACATTTTTCGTTCGTCTATACTTTTATTCTGCCTTTAATAGGGCTGTTAAGGAGGGATTTTAGGTTGCTCTTTGAGATTTTAGGGGCACTTTGGGTTAAAAGCATGAAACTTGGTACATATCGTCGCATTGGATCAAAAGAGCCGTACGTCCATTTATATGGTTTTGAGATGAACAATTAAATATGTTGAACATTTATATTTTGATGGCAGACAAAATAGAAAAGGTGACTGTAACAATGTTTCTTTGGTAATTTTACACACTTTCCACAGCTCTGCTTATATTTATACCACGTGCTATCTTCAGGGATATGCGAGCCACTTGGAGTTAAGGCCTTTTTGACTCAGGTTTCTGTATTTGATTTGATACCTTAAGTATCTCCAGATACGATAGCCTTTTCATGAGTCTATTTGGACATAAGGCTGTTTTGAAGTAAGAAACTGATGTAACATTTGTAAATATGTAAAAATGTTATTTGCCCCTAAAGTGGACATACGGCTTTTTTTATCCAATGCCACGATATATAAAACCCCGTATCGTGAATTCAAGGGGAACAACTCACATAAAAACCACATGTTAAGACCCTTTTTCTTTCTTTTTGAAATTTCACTTGTGTCATTTAATGTCGAAATCAGTTTAAAATTCCGAGGTCGGAGGGTTTTATTTTCCTTTTTAAACAGTGTCTTGCGACCTCGGTGAAAGGTTATTTTTTGAAAGAACAGGTGGCCCCTTTTAAATTGAGTCACGAGCTAAAAGTATTTGCAAGATAGTTGTTCTGGGAACTAAAACATATATTTTTAGTAATTCTATCAAATGTTAATTCGGTAGGACTGTTGCTTGGGCATCTGTCAGGAGAAGGACACTCCTGCCAAACCTACGACCGATGGGCTCTGCTCCCATCCGCACCACTCCGGTGGTCCATAGGATGCACACCCTTGGTTTAAAGGTTGGGGTCGACCCTGGGCAAGCCGCATTTCACCTTAAAACTACATTGCTCAGGCTGGAGGGTTACTCCGCACATTGGCTCCGCCGTCTATGGTCCAAGTGCTGTGAAAAACCATCGCCAACATCTAGGTTCGCGAAGCCAAGCCATTCATTCATATACGTTTGAATCGGTTCTTACAAACATTTTATTAGAACATAGTGTGAAAAAAATGTATACCCATTGTATATACAAGCACACATCATAACAATCATATTTACACAATTTCTAGGGCCATAAACATTTGCTGTGGCGGAATAAACAGCATAGTTCTTTTTAAAATCATTTACACCTGTTGATAGCACTACATGTTCCGGTAATCTATTCCACAGTCCCATGACTCTGTTGCGAAAAAATAATTTTCTGATATATAATCTGCTTTTAATTACTTCTACCGTATTAAGAGAGTATGAAGAGAGAGGACATAAAAGAAAGTAAGGTAGTTTAATAAAAGGGCAAGAAGGGAAAGAACATGTGAAGAAAGTAGGGTAGTTTACTAAGAGGTTAGGCATGAAGAGGGGGAAAATAAAGCAGGATAGTTTAATAAGAGAGTAGGAAGGGGAAGGGGAGAAAGGAAAGTTAGGTAGTTTATTAAGAGGGTAGGAGGAGATACGACAGAAAAATAGTTAGGTAGTTTAATAAGAGGGTAGAAAGGATTGATTGATTGATTGATTTGTTTAGCGGCATATCAACCCTCGATGAATCATTTAATGTCGAAATCAGTTTAGAATTCCCCAAATAGTGTCTTGCGACTTTGGTTAAAGGTTTTTGGGTTTTTTTTATTAGAGTCTTGCGATTTTGGTGCAAAAACAGGTGGCGCCTGTTTGTGGGGTGGGGTCTTATCCCTCTGCTGGGTATGCTAGGCCCCAACCGACAGGGCCGGGTAGAAAGGAGAGGTGAGAAAAGAAAGTTAGGTAGTTTACCAAAAGTATAGGGAGATTATCGCATACAGAACTAATCAATGGTTGTAAAACATTTAGATACAAACATGGACGGGAAACGAATGTTGGAAGGGATAAGGGAGAGGATTAGAAGATACCGGCAAAGGGTGAGAGAACTGCACAGACACTTAATTGTGAAACACCCGTGGAATTTCCACGGGTTCAGCTAGTTATTCAACTGTTTATCGCTTTGTCCGGGTTTATGTCTCCCAAGGGTCGGTTCCAATTTCCCTGAACATTAATAATCACAAAGGAAATCCAGATGGACATCTTCCCACCCCGTTTCGCTGAATTATTAAATAAGCAACTTTCAAACCAATTTTCATTCATCAATTCTAATTGGAGTTAGCAGCAACAGCGACAAAATCGGCCATCTTCTGTAATGACGGTGATTAAGAAAGAAGACATTGACAGAGTGTGTTGTTTGCTCGCTCCAAAAATGTCCGACAAGGTTTCCTTGAAATGTGTTAACCAGTTGAAGTGGAGGAACGCAGATCTGCCGGCTCTCTGGAGTGGCTTCAGCCTTTAAACCAAGAGATAAGTTTCAATTCTACCAATGTTAGAGATATCTTGAGCTCATATTGGACATATCGTCGCATTGGATCAAAAAAGCCTCATGTCCACTTTTTGGAAAAATAACATGTTTACATATTTACAAATGTTACATCAGTTTTCTTTACGTCAAAACAGCCTTATAGTCCAAAGACACTCATGAAAAGGCTGTCATATCTGGAGATATTGACTTTCACTTAAGATAAATCAAATACAGAAGCTTGTGTTAAAAAGGCCTTAACTCCAAGTGCATTGATTCGAGAAAGCCATATAGCACGTGGTATAAATATAAGCAGAGCTGTGGAAAGAGTGCAACATTACCAAAAAATATTGTTACAGTCACCTTTTCTGTTTTTTCAGCCATCAAAATATAAACTGTTCAAAATATTTAATTGCTCATATCTCAAAACCATAAAAATGGACGTAGGGCCTTTTTGATTCAATGCGACGGTATACTTTCAATATTTTTCTGCGAATTGCTCAAACAGAGAATGTTAGTATTATATAGATGGTGAGGGAATCCCCACCCCATCCCAAAAAGGCAAAGCGGAATCATCGGAGTCGTCGTCAGCGGAAGCAGCGGCCATATGGAAACGGGAAAGGTAGTGATTGCCAAAAAGCACATGGAAATTGCCTGAAGGGACCATCCCCGGCACTTAACCAAATCTCCAGCTTCAATTCAATCTCATTTCTTTTCCCCTTTTATCTTTTCTTAACAGTCGAGTTCTGCCGTTCTGCTCTAGTGGATATATGTGTTGCAACACCAAACATTTCGTGTATATCTACCCGTATCCTCTCTCCCCCTGCCTGCCCTTTTATCGGTCTTTGTGTTTCCATTCTCTACCTCTACACCTACCACATTGAGAGTCGCGATGTCCAGCGGTTGTCTGAGATCCTTGCATCATGGCCTGTCCATTGCCATTTAAGTTTGCTGATGGCTTTTAAGATATCTCTGACATCCGTTATTTTCTCTATCATACCTTGTCTTGTGACCTCTCCATGTGATATTTAGAATGATTGTTTTCCAGTGCACGTCGCATGGTTCTTTGAGAGCTTGTTTCTTGGTCAGGTTCCATGATTCAGCCCCGTAGGGGACTATCAGGAGGACGCATTGGTTGTAGACCCGGCTTAGCCTTTATTAAAATTAGATTACCGTCTGAGATAATAATCCTTATATGAATAATTAAAATACGAACCTTTAGATATCAAACAGAATGTTGTAACGACAGTTTTATCTTAGTCCAATCGCTTTTCTTTGGCCGTGTTTTTTCTTTCATCTTTGATTAAGAATTCTTATATGAAGATTAAATTTAAAATTTTCTTTTTTTTTGGCTGATTAAGCTTATTATCTTTGTTTGCTGAAAGAAAGTGTTTTTTTTCTTGACGTTTCTGTAAAAAAAAAAAGATCATTTCATTCTATTCTAAAAATGATTTTATCAAATTTCTTATCTTTTCTGGGTCGGGGTGGGGGCTCGTTTGTGGCATTGTTTTGCAAATGTATTTGGTGGAAGCCAAGTCGGCTGATAAAGATTCGAGAATGAAAGAAGAAGAAGAAGAAGAAGAAGAAGAAGAAGAAGAAGAAGAAGAAGAAGAAGAAGAAGAAGAAGAAAGGCAATAGAAGGGAGAAGTAAAAACTCGGGTGAGAAGACTGAAAAAAAGAGGGAACAATAGAGGAAGAAGGAGTAAGAGAAAAGAAACTAGAAAGTAAAAAAGGAATGAGAGTGAATGAAACCGGACGAACGAGGAAATGGAAGAAGATAAGGAGCGACAATAAATGGCCTTGGGCAAATGAAAGAGAGAAAAAAAAGTAAAGAACAAAAATAACAGAAAGCGGATGAAAAAGAATAGAGGCAAGAAAGAGAACCAGAAGAAGAAAAGAGGAAGACAAAAGTCAGAACAGTAGATGAAGAAAATGACAAGAAGAAGAAGAAAAAGAAGGAAAATGGCGAGAAGAAGAAAAATAAAACAAAACATTAAAAAGAAGAAAAATGAAAAACTAAAAATGAAAGAAAGAGAAACAGAATAAGAAAAGAAAAAGACACAATTAGATCAGAAGAGGAGATAAAGAAAAAGTGAAGAAGAAGAAAAAGAAAGAAAAACATTAAAAAGAAGAAAAATGAAAAAAAAAATGAAAATTAAAGAAAGAGAACAAGAATAAGAAAAGAAGAAGACACAATTGGATCAGAAGAGGAGATGAAGAAGAATGGCTAGAAGAAGGGAAAGAAAAAAAGATTAAGAAGAAGAAAAATTAAAAAAATAAAAATGAAGAATAATGAAGAAGATGATGTACCCCGTGGTGAACTCGGGAAGAACCGGAAGGAAGTGATGGGAAAAAAGCGAAGTAGTCGGACTAAAAACGGAAGACGGGATTAAAAAGGTTGGATGAAAAAACGGGAATTGCGAAAGCCGAACAAGGGAGAGCAGCAGCAGCAGCAGCAGCAGCAGCGACTTTTAAGAAAGAAATGCTAAAACCAGAAATGATTCAAAGAAAAGGAACTGGAAGAAAAAACTAAGACGTACGTCGAAAGGAAAAAAGACAGCAAGGAAGAGAAAAAAAACTAAACAGAAAGAAAGGGACGAAGGAAGAAAGAGAAAGAAAGGAAGAAACAAACAAACAAAGACGCCGAAAATGGAACGAAAGAAAGAAATATATTGAAAGAAAGAAGAAATACACATAGATAGATAAAGCGAATGAAAGAAAGAAGAAAATAATGAAAGAAGAAGTTTTAAAAAGCTGGATGGCATTTTACAGGAGACAGACAGTAAGAAAGAAAGAACATAACTAAGAAAGATATTAAAATAAAGAAGGAAAGAGGAGAAAAAAATAAAGAAAGAAAGATATAGATAAAGAGAATGAAAGAAAGAAAATAATGAAAGAACAATTTTACGGAAGACAGACAGTTAGACAGAAATAAAGTAACCAAGAATGAAAGAAAGAAGGAAAGAATGAAGGAAAGATTGGTGTGATTTTACAGAAAACAGACAGTAAGAAAGAAATATATTGAAATAAAGAAAGATAGAGAAGAAGAAAAAGAAAGAAAGAAAGACATATAGATATATAGAGAATGAAAGAAAGAACAAACGAATGAAAGAACAATTTTTTAAAACTGGTTGGGATTCTACAGAAGCCAGACAGCAAGAAAGAAAGAAAGAAAGAAAGAAAGACACATAGATTGATAGAGGGAATGAAAGAAAGAAGGTAAGTATGAAAAAAGTAAGAAAGAAAGACATATAGATAGATAGAGAGAATGAAATAAAGAAGGTAAGTATGATACAAAAAGAAAGAAAGACATATATATATAGATAGAGAGAATGAAAGAAAAAAGAAAGTATGAAAGAAAAAGAAAAAAAGAAAGACATATAGATAGATAGAGGGAATGAAAGAAAGAAGGTAATTATGAAAAAAGAAAGAAAGAAAGATAGATGGAGAGAATGTAAGAAAGAAGGAAAGTATGAAAGAAAAAGAAAGAAAGAAAGACATATAGATAGATAGAGGGAATGAAAGAAAGAACAACAGAATGAAAGATATTGAAAACAAAAATAATGATATGTTAAAACATCCAATTAAGAAATAGAAGGAAGATGGAGGACGTAAAAGAAGAGGAACATTTCATAAAATATAAAAACAAAACTAAAATAAGCAATTCATGAAAGCCAAATTGTTTTTTTAAAAAACATCGCACACAAAATTCAGATGCCTGCCAAAAAATCTCATAAAAAAGTGCGTGCCGTAGATTTCGTCGGGCGTAAAATAACTTTACGATTGATTAATTTCTTGTTTTTGTTTTTCTTTTCCGAATCCGATAATTTTTTTCTCCTCTTGACAAATGAAAGATGCAAAAAAACAAAATGATAAGTCACGTTGCACAATCCTTGGTAACAAGCTAATTAGGTTTGGACGCCTGCCGTAGAGTGACGATTGAATGGTAATTGATATGAGATATCCACTAACAGGGACAGGGGAATGAGAACAATCAACCCCTGTGGATTGAATAAAGGGTTCAGATCTAAATTCCCAGAAGGTTGCCAACAGACGCTTGAAGAAGGTCAGAGGATACAACAGCCGAAACGTTGTTACTATAACAACCAAGATTAAGATACTAGTCCGAGTAAATCAG
>VCCN01006905.1:1443034-1459868 GCA_006491835.1 Architeuthis dux
ATATATATAGCGCCTGTGCGCATGCATGATAGAGAGATAAGGAGATTGATTACGTGTCATAGTTTTATTTTCGATTCCTGCTTGGAGATCTTTCTTTCATTCTTTCCGTCGAGAATTTCTTGTTTATTTGTATGGTTTGTCTCCGAGTCGGAGACAAGTTGCCGTCGTAGGCGTTCGGCCTTGTCACAAGATATCTCCAAAAGAAGCAACTGATCTGATATCGCCATCGTTACATCGGAGCTGAGTCACGCAAAGACGATGGGAAATCATAACGTATTCAGATTTTATTCACCCTCAATTGTCAGACCAAGTCGGAGGTTGGAGTTGACATTGTTTTTCTCCTGTAACAATAACAAGAACAATCCTCAACTAATTTAGGGGAAGTGAACTCTTCACTGTTTGTCTGTCACGTCGCGTTAAACCAAATCGATATATAAAATTAATATTTCCCCTACTGTGATTTGAAATCCCGACAAAGTGATTGATAGACGGTTCTCCTACCGACTGAGACAAGTCTTACATATCTACGAACTTATGTATCATATATACAATATTAAAGTTGCATCTTCAGTCGGAATGTAATTTGACCCTGCAGCAGCCAGGCTTGTTTCTTGGGGTCGGAGGAGATTTCGCATCATTTCACACAATAAGTAGACGTTCGTCTACGGGTGCAGCTGAGGGATGGCGTGGGGGGGATTTTAAATCCACCCCGGGCCCCCAATTGAGGGGACCCCAAATAGCTTTCCTGAATAATAGTTCACCTTCTACATTTCTGCTAACAATATAACAAATCTCACTAAATGTTTGATTGATTGATTGCATTAGCGGCATATCAACCGTTCATGGATCATTTAATGTCAAATTAGTTTAACATTTTTTTTAAATAGAGTCTTGCGATTTTGGTTAAAAAACATGTGGCACTTGTTTTTTTTGTTTTACCCCTCTGCAGGGGATGCAGTCGGCGTATTCTAGGACCTAGCCGACAGGGCCGTTTTTAACTAGAATATTTTAACTAGACTTTAGTGAAAGGATATTATTTTTTAACTAGAGTCTTGCGAATTTGGTGAAAGGCTATATTTTTTTTAATTAGTGGTGAAATGTTCTTTTTTAACTAGAGTCTTGCGACTTTGGTGAAAGAACAGGTGTCCCCTGGTATTCTAGACCCCAGCCGACAGGGCGACTAAATGTTAGAGGACACCCCTCACGAAGCCCCCCCCCACACACACATGCCCAGGCAATTGACAAGTTCAAGGACTACAGGTCTGCCCACGGAACCCCTGTAATACCTGTGTGGGTCCTCAGGGGTCCGCGGCCCCCATGTTGTGAACCACTAAATGCACTCAAACCGCCAGCTTTCCGAGATTTTTTTACACAGAGAAGGTGTCCAAGAAATAAATTATGGATGCATGTAAGACTATTCTGAAGTTGCAGTTACCTGAAATAGCTGAGGGTGATGATGATGAAAAATATTATTTTTGACATTTTTGGGGCGTAGTGCATATTTGGGCCAATCTCTGTCCACGTGTGCAACTAAATATGGTATTTGTTTTCAAAAAGTGCGCAAATTAACAAAGAAATATTGAAATGGACATTTTTTTGGATTAAGTCCAGCGCCTGTTGCATCGATAATATTATATAGGTCAGTGGCATACATTTCTCAGAGTTCAGCGGCATCTAACTTCAATTGTAAGACATCTCTCTCTCTCTCTCTCTCTCTCTCTCTCTCTCTCTCTCTCTCTCTCTCTCTCTCTCTCTCTGTGTTCACGTGCGATTACCACGATTACTCGTAACTGGTCAATATGCGACGTTGACATTCGCCAGATATATTAGTTAGCACACACGGCAGTGCAGCGTCGAGTTTTATAGATGTATTTATTTATTAGAATGAATAAGTCCGTGCCTATCTGTATGATACATTTTCGTTAATATCTAAGACTTGTGAAATTTAGCTCAGTCAATAAGACAGCCTCTGGGCAATCAGCTGGTCGTGATTTCAAGTAAAAAGTTTTACATATTGGTGAGGATTATTCTTGTTGTTCTCGTTACGGTAGCAAAACAAAGTCAACTCCAGACTTTACAAAATCTTTTAACACACACCAGACAAGCTACACATTTGCATAACCCATTTGAGTTGGCATCCATTTTTTGTCTCTACAGATTCTGCATGGACCCTCCACTCGATATGCAGAAACGATTTCTGGTGTTTTTAGAACTTTTCTCTTGCAAAACATAATCAGAAATCGGAATGACGCATTCCCATTCTTCAGAATCCCCGTCTCGGCCTTGCTGATATAGTCCAGAGGAAAGCAGGGAGCGATACGCCTGGCATCGGCTTTCAATGCTGCAGGAGCTACTGGAAGGACGTCAATTTGGGTGTCAAACCCCCTTAAGGGGCCTCCACTCCCTAGTTTTTTAATCAGAGTTGTCCTTCTCCTACACTGGTTGCCTTGCCACTGACACAGAGGCCAATCTTCCCTGCTATTTTACCCATAGCCGGGGAGGGGGAGATGGGTGCATGCCTTTCTGAAGGGCATTAGTGCAAAATGAAAATAACCAGCACCGACCGGAGTTTGAACACGGGTCGTCGCGTCCGCGCCGTTTCCGACTACGCCGATCGCACCTCCAAGTGTGTTAGTTAATGGTTAACCTTAACATAATTGGGATAACAAGTAATAAAATAAACAGGGTGAAATCGAGCGAAAATAAAGGAAACAAACGGCCAGCAAGAAGGATGAAGTCAGAATGGACAAGAAAGACTTGAAGCGCATGAATATTTCATCTCCTTTCAAGTGAGTGTGTTAACTTGACATTCAGATGAATACGGACAAAGCATTTCCGTTGTTCACGAAGAGATTAACACGACCGACGGGGAATTAAGGGAACGCTTAAGCAGCAAATGGACATTCTAATTAGGCAATCATTTTAGCCAAACGCTAATCTTCCATAATCTTCTCTAAACTCAAATCCCCAAGGACTACGCGTTTCGTCAGAAGCCGATGCTTCCCAAATAAAGATCGACACATCAACTTCTTCAAATAGTTTTTTTTCGGACGATTGAACTCCTTCTTGTTGTTTGTGTTGTTTAACGCTTCGGTCGATCCATTCTACTACCTTCTTCAGGTGTACTGAATGTGGTGATAGCAACGCTTATAACATAGGATTCGGGTGATTTTCTTTCCTTATTTTGTGAGGCCTGGATTTCCATACCTCAATCGTCCGAAAAAAAACTCTTTGAATGTTAATGATCCTTCTCAAAGCTATAGACAATCGAATTCTTCTTTTGTAAGCTGGGCAATATAGGAGAAAGAAATGTCGATAATAATTAAGATATTAATTAATTTATATTCTTTTGGGTTGAATTTCTCTGGAAGTGTTGAAATTCGAACATATCATCCCTAACGGGATAACTGAAATAATGAAGTCTAGCTATAACAATGCACCATGTGTAACTATTCATTTATTTGTTTCATGTCACGCTAAGGGATGCAACTCATCTATATTATCATTAAGTAGGTTACCATATGATGACGTAGTAAAATCGAATTTTATGTCTTGATGACGTAGTGAAGTTGCTGAATTTCAAGAATAATACATGTATAAAAGTAATAAAAACAATAATGAAATCTGTCTGTGTTCAATAGAACGCTATTTTTAGATCTCACTGCAATGCAAATCTCTATTATCTACGAATATAAAATGCAATGTGTATCCATATATTCTCCAAGCTCACTGCAATGCAAATCTCTATTATCTACGTATATAAAATGCAAGGTGTATCCATATATTCTCCAAGCTCACTGCACTGTAAATCTCTATTATCTACGTATATAAAATGCAATGTGTATCCATATATTCCCCAAGCTCACTGCAATGCAAATCTCTATTATCTCCGTAAATAAATTCAATGTGTATCCATATATTCTCCAAGCTCACTGCTATATAAATATCTATTATCTCCGTATATAAAATGCAATGTGTATCCATATATTCTCCAAGCTCACTGCAATGTAAATATCTATTATCTCCGTAAATAAAATGCAATGCGTATCCATATATTCTCCAAGCTCACTGCAATACACATCTCTATTATCTACGTATATAAAATGCAATGCAATATTTATGATATGCCGTCATTTTTTACAGCATAGGTAAACTAAACAGGTATAGATAAGGAACCTCGACCACCGGGGAATTAAGGGTTTGCTTAAGCAGCAAATGGACATCCTAATCAGGCGACCATTTTGTCCAAACGGTAATCTTGCCTAATCTCTCCTAAACCCCTTTTGCAAATCCCCAAAGTAATGCACTTCTCGTCAGAAATCGACGCTGCCCAAAGAAAGATTAAAAATCGAATTCCCCTTGTGTAAACGTTTTTTCTCCTTTGCAATACAGAAGAAACGAATTCGATAATAATTATGGTATTAATTAAATTGTTTTCCGTAGTTGAATTTCGCCGTTATGTTATGTTGCCGTAGTAAAAATGCTGAATTTAAAGAATAATGCATTAAAAAAATAATAAAAACAAAAAATAGAAATCCATTTGTGTTCAACAGAACGCTATTTTCCAAACTCACTGCAATGCAAATCTCTATTCTCTACATATATAAAATGCAATGTGTATTCATATATTTCATATATGCCTTCATGTTTGACAGCGCAGGTAAAGTAAAGAGGTATAGATAAGGAAAATCGACTATCGGGGAATTAAGTGCTTGCTTAAGCAGGATATGGACATCCTAAATAGACAACCATTTGTGCCAAACCCTAATCTTGCCTAATCGTTCCTAAACCCCTTTAGCAAATCCCCAAGGAATACACTTCCCGTCAGAAGTCGATGAAAGAAAAGTTTTAAAATCGAATTCCCCTTTTGTAAGCTTTTAGCTTCTCTGCAATACAGAAGAAAAACAATTCGATAAGAATGTAGGTATTAATTAAATTGCTTGTTTTTGTTGGATTTCTCTGGATGCGTCGAACTTTGAACGTATCATCCCCAACAGGGTAACAGAATAATGAAATCTAAATTTGTAATTATTCATTTATTTATGTATTCTCTGTCACGCTAAGGGGCGCATGCATATCTATATCGCAATTAAGTAAGTTACCACATTATGACGAAGTAACAATAGAATGTTATGTTCAGATGACATAGTAGAAATGCTGAATTTAGAGAATAATACAGTGTGTCCCTAAAGTCTGGACACATAGGACATATCACTAATTATAACTAACTATATATTTTGGCCCCACAGATTAAATATGAGTCTGTCGAAAGAAGAAAACACATTGACGATCTTATTTATTAATATTTCAATTAAATAAAATGTTGTTTTATTGAAAATATGCATTTTGCCTATGTGTCCAGACTTTAGGGACACCCTGTAAAAACGTAATAAAAACAAAAACGAAAAATAATAATAATCCATTTTAGGTCATCAGAACGCTATTCCCCAAGTTCACTGCAATGCAAATCTCTAATTAGGCAACTATATTTGCCAAAAGCTAATCTCCTCTAATCTCCCCGTAACCCATTTGTTTTTCAAATCCCCAATGAATACACGTCTCGTCAGAAGTCGATGCTGCCCAAATGACGATCGAAAAATCGAATTCATCTTCCGTAAGTTCATTTTTTCTCTGTGGAATATAGAACAAAAAAGTCATTAAGAATTGAGCTATTTATTTAATTATTTTGATTTGTTTAATTTCTCTGAAGGCGTGGAATTGTGAACGTCCATCACAGGGTAACAAAAATGATGCAGTATGAATAAGGAAAAGGAAATAAAAAGCCGGGTTGATGCAGGGTCAAACATCCAGTTCTACTTATATTCCGACTGGAGATGATCACTGTAACTTTTGTAGTACATATATAGTAAATATAAGACAGCCGTCTAGCAATCACTTAGTCGTGATTTCAAGCGACAACTCCCAATGGAGTATGGAGCCCGGTGATGAAGACCCGGTTTCTGTTGCATACGTCAGCTTAGTGATCCTTTCAATTTTCAAGTCTGGTCGAGACCAGGACTTTATTCCTACAAGTTTTTATGACCACCCCCTTGGAAGGATGCAAGTACACCAAAGGGATACCTAATCACACAGCTGCTGAGTGCACAGGGAAATGTGTGCTAGTAAAGAGTTTTCCACACTATTCGCTCATACCAAGAATCGAACCCAGGACCTTTTGCGTGCGAGGTAGACGTACTAACCATTGTACCATCAGAACGGAGTCATGTCGCGGTAGGGACATGTTAATTCTATACATCGGTTTGGTTTAACTTAACGTGATGGACAAACAGCGAAGAGTTTACTCTCCTGAATTAGGTGAGGATTGTTATTGTTAGTTCTTGTTGTTCTTATTAAAGTCAACTCCAATGGACTGGAGTTTGACAACTCCACTCCAACTTCTATTCCGACAGAAAATGATTACTGCAACTTTTGTATTGTATATATAATAAAACAAACAAATATTACATCAATTTTCGTAGTCATGTAAGACTTGTCAGTTTGGATCAGTTGGTAAGAGATCCGCCTACTTAGTCGCGATTTCAAATCACGGTGGGAGAATGTTAATTGTATATATCGGTTTGGTTCAACGTGACAGGACAGACAAACAGTGAAGTGTTCATTCCCCTAAATTAGGTGAGGATTGTTCTTGTTGTTGTTACGGTAGAAAAACAAAGTCAGATCCTGCCTCCGACTTGAGAGGAGATGAGAAAGGCCTTTGTCCAACAGTGGATGATGATGATTATGATGCTGATGATCCGTGGAGAAATAAACCAGCGAGCCATTCATAGTCTATTCATTCTCAACAGTATCTTGGTCAATGTGCCTAACCAAGAGAAGTTTTGATTACAAAAAAAACCAAAATGACAAGAAGCTTAGAGTCTTTATGTAAAATGTATGATTGATCCATACTGTATTTGTACAAGATGAAACGGGTCCGAACCGCAAGAGTGCACAGAGCCAATACGCCAAATTGATATTGGAATGTGTGTTACGTCATCTGAAGCCCTATCCAAACAATTCTTATCGCATCTGCTATTTCAACAATCCAATATTCAACAGCATCAAATTGTTATTTCGGCTGTTAGTTGTGGCGGCCGAATGAGACCAGTGTGTGCATTCCGTCGGGGATTTGGTTGATAATTTCGCGTAGGATTGATGATTGGGAAGGGGATTAAAACAGCATCCTTTAGAACATGTCCACTAACTATATGTCAGACCAGCGACACGGTATGGAAGTCCTTGCCTAACAAAGACAGGAGTTAATAACATCTGAGACCTTCGTTACAAGCGTTGCTGATTAATCTTTAAAAATAAACAATTAATTAGGGTGGAATTCAACTCGATGTGGCTTTCGATGTTCAACAGGGACACGGTCAGTGGCGTTTCTAGTTCTAAGAAAGTGGTGGTGTGGGGGGGACTTGGTGGCCGATATTAGAGTGCAAAACTCGAAATGCATGTGACGAGAAATCTTCATTTTTATTCTTCACCACGTTGATATACACAACTAATATGAATGCTTTGTAAAATATAATTATAATACTTTACTAAATTGAATAAAATACTACTACGTCAAACACTTTTCATATAGTTGGTCGCTAATTCACTTTCGCAACCCCAAGCTGTCAGACGACAAGGAAGGTTATTCTCAAAACAAAAACAAAGGGAGTTATAGTTTTACGGCATAGTTTTTCTCGAAAATCTGAGATAATCAATCATATATCAGCTACACCCCTACATTAAAGCGGTTGAAAGTGGGGGGAGTGCAACCTAGGGGCCAGCCAACATGATGGGGGTGGGGGCATGGCCCTCTCTGGTTTCCCCGTAGAATGGCCACTGGACACGGTATGGAAGTTCTTATCTAAAAACAGAAAGGATTTAAAAACAAATGTAACCTACGTTAAAAATGTTGCTAATTATTTTTAAAGAAATCGTTTTGCTACCGTTACTCGACACTACAGGAAAAAAGGGGTTCCTCGCTATACACACTGACCCTATCGGCTGGGGCCTGGAATGCGCCGACTGCATCCCCTGCAGAGAGTGTAGCACCCCCCAGGGGCCACCTGCTCTTTCACCAAAGTCGCAAGACTCTAGTTAAAAAAAGAACCTTTCACCAAATTTGCAAGACACTAGTTAAAGGAAAAGAATGACCTTTTACCAAAATCACAAGACTCTAGTTAACAAAATAACCTTTCACCAAAGTCGCAAGACTCCAATAAAAAAAATAACCTTTCACCAAATTCGCAAGACTCTAATAAAACAATTAACCTTTCACCAAAGTCGCAAGACTCTATAAAAAAAACACGAACAAAACTCCGACTTTCGGAAGTTTAAACTGATTTCGACATTAAATGACCCATCAAGTGTTGGTATGCCATTAAACAAATCAATTAATCATTCAATCTTTTCACACGTATAGTACACCTCAGGGAGGCCGCAAAATGGATCGGTCGAAACGTTGTGTGAACAACAACAATAACAAAAAGAACACAGTCTGCTTAGTCATTCAATAGGAACCGTCACACAAAAAACGTTTTTTTTAAGACAATTAGGAGCAAATGTTGAGATTTGTAGCCCACTAACTATATTGGTGTTTCCTGTACCCGTGACACATACATAGCCAGACCAAATTAAAAACTGGAGAAACCCATGTTGATAGTTTTGGTTGACAGTTTTGGTCGACGGTTTCTAACAAATAACAAGGTATAAAAGGAGCTTAGAGTGTTTATGTAAAATGTGTGATTGATTCATTCTGTATTTGTACAAGATCAAACTTGGGTGGACTGGTAGAGTGCACAGAGCCAATGTTTCCAATTGATATTGGAATGTTTGTTACGTTAACTGAAGCCTCGTCTAAACAAGATTCCTATCGCATCTGTTATTTCAACAATCCAATATTCAACAGCTTACAATTCTTCTTTGGGCCGTGATGGATGGACGCTGAATTGTACTAGAGTGTGCATTCCACCGGGGATTAGGTTGATAATTTCACGTAGGATTGATGATTGGGATGGGGATTAAAACACCATCCTTTAGAAGATATCCGTTAAATGTATAAGTCAGAACAGGTTAGAATTCATCTCGATGTGGCTTTCGCTACTCAACTCCTTGCCTAACAAATGTAGCAATATGACCCCGATAGATAGATAGATAGATAGATAGATAGGTCGATAGAAAGAATAAGTTTAAATGCGTATATTCAAAATCATGCGGTGTGTATATAACATGCGTTGGTTAGGCCAGGAATTAGGATGAGGGCTATATTTACAAATGGTAGACAGCATGAATTGTTTTATTTGGTTGGAATTGAAAAGTAAGGAATGTTATTAAAGAATAAGTTTAAATGTATATATTAGAATATATTGGTATATATTAGAATACATCTAAATGTATATATACAAAATTGTGCAGTGTATATAAAATGCGATTGTTAGGCCAATAATTAGGATACGGGCTATATTGAGAAACGGTAAACAAAAGGAATTGTTTTATTTGGTTGAAATTGAAAAGGGGGCACGCTCAGACGAACCCGGTGTTTCTAGAGCTGCACAGCTTTTTGACGTGAAGTTTAAAAATATTAGATACATGCAACTTACAAAGTTTAAAAGAGAAACCCAATAGCCGCTATACTTTGTTTGTTTGACATTGTTTGACAACTCAAAATGCAACATTATTCTGAATGTGAACTTTAACCTACAAAGTGTGTTGAGTGTAGATTTTGTAGTATCATGTTTCTTACAGTGCAGATTCCCGAGGCGTCACTACGAGTAAAGCCAAATAAAATGAACATAATATTTTAAATCGGACTTCGTTTTTCTCAATGAACCAGTCGACTTTCATGTCAGTTCCTTTCAGCCACTGCACACAAACGAAGAATGAACATCTAACGATATCCGATCAGTTCCAACTATACACACAAGTACAACACACATGTCGTTTGCATATATGGGGTATCATCAAACCCCATAAGGTAACACAATGACAGAAGTTAATAGCATCTGTCGTCTACGTTACAAGCGTTGCTGATTGTTTTTGTTTTTAAATAAACAAATCAATAGAATTCTGTTTGATCCCATTACTTGGATTTCCAGCTCTTTACATACGGATAGTGCTCCTGAAGAAGGCCGTAGAATGGTGTAACCGAAAGGTTGTGGCCACAACCAAAATAACACGAAAAATGAGTTCGATTGTCTAAACACATTTTTGAATGTTTATGACTTTTCACAAAATTATAGACAGCATCCTTTCCTTTTCCTTTTGAGAACGCAATTCATGATTCGAAACGGTGTAGGGACCTTTGAGCTCATGCCTCTCAAAGACCTTTAGTATGAAAAAACAACAAGCATCCTTCTATCTTTCTGTTTTTCCTCTCGTTAATAAGAAAGGAAGTCATGATTCAAAAAGGAGGAGAGACCTTTCAATTCATGCCTTTCAAAAGAAATGTGTATTGAACAACACTAGCAGACAGCAACTAGAATTTGAAAGTGTTCCCTTCGTTCCACTGCCTGATACTTCAATAGTCTGTCTTTTTTCTCCCAATATCTTTTAGGCTAAATCAGTAACATTTCAAATGAAGTTATTTGGTAACCTAGACAACGAAGGTCTTAGGACCTATTTTCCCAGAATGTCAAATAAATACATCTATTGACACTTTACATGTATGCGTTGGAAATAGTTCCGGATCGCATTTTAAGGCGTAAACGCGTCCAAGGAAACTTTGGAATGTCCTCTTGGTTGAGTCCATACAATGATAATAACACCAAACACGTCAGCAGAAATATCACATTCATTTACAATAAATAGAGACGCTATTTTAACACAGTACGAAATAAACGAAAAATGTAATTTAACATTACAGTTGGGTATCCAGGATGGCTGCAAATTGTAAAATACAACAACCAAATTAAAAACTACGGCAACCAAATTGAAAAGATACGCGAAGCAAATTAAAAACTACGCCAAGCAAATTAGATAGTCCACGCCACGATTCAATTTGCTTGTCTTTTTAATTTGCTTGATCTGGGTTTTTTTATTTGCATGGCGTATTTAAAAGAGTTTGCTGCCGTAGTCTCTAATTTGTCTGGCGTATTTTTTAATTTGCTTGCTTTACTTTTAATTTGCTTGGGAAAACTCATAGATAGAGAAATCTAACCTAATAATGAACAGTGTGATTTACTTGGTTTGTGGATCTTAACACTAGACTATTCCACTGGCTGGAGGGTGTTAAAGGTTTGTTTTAAAACCATACATGTAGCCAACCGTTTCAAATTACGCACTATTCCCAGTAAACGAATTCAGTATTCTCAATTCAAATATATCCATGATTTGTTCAGCTGGGATTAACGAGTAGACTATATGAAAACCCCCCACAAAAAACAGATCAGGACAGTCGTCATATAGCAATGATCAGCAAGCTACCCTTACTGGTCGTTGATAGTGGGTTCGATTCTCATCGGATCTCCCATCTGATACCAATTCATGTGAAGTTACTATACTTATATACTGAACAGTGTGAATTTCCGGGTTTTGAATATTTCACTCAAAGCGTAAACATTTTGCTGATAAAATTACCTCCTTCTGACCATTTGAAATGTGGATAAACAGTTATCCGGTGTAGAATTTACAAGTAAAATATGTAATATCTACTAAGGAGGTAGGATGATCTTGTAGCTCAAAGATTCCCAGCTGTGCAAGAAGCAGAGATATGTAAATATTTTAGCTATCAAACAGGCACTTTAAGCTTAGCTTTCTCTGCCAAGAGGGAGTAATGGTAAAGCACCAACGCAGGATCAAGCTACAGTATCACCCATTAGTACACCCAACCCACTATGTTATAGAATGCTAACTGTCTTCAAAACCAAACATAGCAGGATTGTATTATTTATGGTGGAACATTACACAATCAAAACAGATATCATCAGGTATTATTTATGACCAAGCTATGCAGCGTTGTAACCCTAGTTACAATGCTGTAGAATTTGGACATAAATAATACCTGATAATATCTGTTTTGATTGTGTAATGTTCCACTAAAAATAATAAAATCCTACTATGTTTAGTTTAAAAGACAATTAACTTTCTATAAAGAAAAAGTGGTAGGGGTGTACTCATTTATGGGCGACACTGTAACTGACAATTGTCTACCAGACTATACTGTTGACTATCGTTGTGAAGAGGGCGCTATGGAAAGCAAAGGAGATATTGGAGGTCGTAGGAAGCCAATGAATACTGAGATAGATGGACCCACATAAACATTCCGTTATATACAGTTTCAAATATTGACGGTCGGAGGAGAGAGGACTTGGCGCCCCTGCCCGTTAGGGGTGGGGAAGGAGATAGCAGGCTAGAAGTGGTCTTAGAACCCGGCAGACAGGCGACAGGTCAGGGGTGAAGTAGTCCCCTCTTTCACCCGGACGGGGGAAGGAAGGAGGAATAAGCCTTGCTTTTTGGATTACTACCATGGCTACATAGTAATTCAGGAAGACGACCACACGTGTAGAGAACTAGCTCAAACAGAATTCGGTGCCTCAAAAGTAGCCCGCGAACCGGCCCAGAAAAGAACATTGATTTCCCTCCACTGAAAGTTCAGCTCCAGTCAACAGACCCAGAACGAGACGTCATCATCATCATCGTCATCATCGTCGTCATCATCGTCGTCATCATCATCGTCATCATCATCATCATCTTCTCTCTCTCTCTCACCCCTCTCTCTCTCTCTCTCTCTCTCTCTATTTCTATGCGAGAAGAAGTAATACAACCGACATTATACAACAATACGTTGCAACATTATTCTTTTAAATATACAATTATAAAACGCTAATCTTTAAGCAACGGTTATATCAACAATAAAAAAGCGTCAATCTTCACTCATCTGCCATTGCCCTTCGTGAAATCATGGGAATGTAGATTGAGCCACAAAGAATGAACGCGGTATTATGGTAAATGCGAAGTATGAAATTGTTTTGGTGAAAGAGAAATTGCAGTACGAATGGGTCACAAATTAATCTAATTAAGAGTAAAATAGAATAAAGAAGTCCAACACCTTTTGTCCCAAACACCCTACGGCCCTGTGCCAAATACTTTGTATAAAGTACAAATAAACGTATTCATACGTTTTACGCTCATGAACGCGGTATTATGGTAAATGTGAAGTATGAAATCTTTTGGGTGAAAGAGAAATTGTAGTACGAATGGGTCACAAATTAATCTAATTAAGAGTAAAATAGAATAAAGAAGTCCAACACCTTTTGCCCAAAACACCCTACGGCCCTGTGCCAAATACTTTGTATAAAGTACAAATAAAACCCTTCGGCAAATGCAGTCACTTCTTTAATTCTAAATAAATATAACGTATCCATAGATGTTACGCTCATATAACTAAGATAACTATCAGCCAATCGTTTCATATAATCAATTAAGTATAATAGTACGAGCGTGAATACGAAATTTTCTTGACAATTCTTCCCATGTATTAATAGTACATGGTTTCCAGTGTTTTTTTAAACAATATTGTCGTATAATCGCACGAACTGAAAACTTAAATATTTTTTGCAGCCACATATTGTTCTGTGAGTACGGTATACAATATTATAACATCTTTTTTGTAAACTGCAGTAATTGGTTTTTCAACACATATCTTATGTAATAAATAGTGTTTCCCGTTTGCTTTTATAAATACAATACAAGGGAAATAACCCTAATCTACTATTTCAGTTTTATATAAACTTTATTTTTAACCACTGACAAGAACTCTACAATACCAAGGGAACTACTCATTGTGATCACTTTGGGATTTTAAAGTTCAGCCTTCTCATCCCAGTAGGCTAAGCCAATACCATTTTAAATCGTTAGAACTTAAAGTAACTTAGTAAACTAGACACCGGAGTTGATTCCAGCGGTCTTGGGGCCTTTCTTTCTACAAGGTGGTCATACCAATACAACTATAAACACTTTAAATCGATTTGACTAGCCGTTTGGGAATAGAGTTCTGAATCGCATTTTGATACGTAAATGCTTCCAGCGAAACTGTAAAAGTTCATCTGAGTCATGAAATTATAATGACCCACACTTTATCTCTTAACACACACGTTTTCCAATTCATCTTGATAACAGTACTATTTCAGTACATCACATTCTAATGAGGTGAATGCAAATTTAGATTAACCTTACAGTCGAGAATATAGGATTGGAGGAAGAGTGGCTCAAGATTCCGGACCCTACCCTGCTCGGGCAAAGCACAATAAGATTCTTTTTTAATATCAAGATGATGAAATTGTATAAATAAAACAATCCATAAGAACCCAGACCCATCTCTACTTGAAGGAACATTATGTAGGATTCTGGGAAGGCAAATTGACACACATCAACATGACTTGTTATTGTTGATATAATCGTTGCTTAGAAATTAGCGCTGTTGCAACGTATTAATATTTAAAATTCAAGTAGATCAGCGTTTTATAATATATGATTTGAATTTAAATGTGTATCAACTCCACAGTATATCCCATATAAACTCAGACCCATTTCTACTTGAAGGAACATGATGTAGGGTTCTGGGAAAGCAAATCGACACACAGTCACATGACTGCACCAGGATGTCCATTAGATGACCCTTAGTACACCTCATAAGTCAACATCAAAGATAACATATAATATTATATAAGAGACAGTCCAGATCAATTACATTGTATGTGACACCGGTGTCACAGTGGGTTCTTATGGGTCAAAACCCAATATCTCTGACCCCCCCCCCATCCGACCGATCAATACCGATCGAATTCTACGCCCAAAAGTACGTCAGGAAAACATTGTCCCAAAGTTTTTGGACCCCACCCTGCTCAAAATTATTGAACTGCCACTCTGCTCAAAATATTTGGACCCCTACTCTGCTCATAATTATTGGACTGCCACTCTGCTCAAAATATTTGGACCCATACTCTGCTCATAATTATTGGACTGCCACTCCGCTCAAAGTATTTGGACAACTACCCTGATCAAAATTACTGTACTGCCACTTTGCGCAAAATATTCGGGCCCCCACCCTGCTTAAAATTATTGGATTGCCACTCTGCTCAGAATCTTGGATCCGACCCTGGACACGTCAGCCAAATAATCACGCTCATCTCACATTTATCTTTAAAGGGCTTCATTGTAACACGTCACATTCCCAATGATATGAACGCAAATTAAGATTAACAGACCATGTTTTTACATCTCCCTTGGCTTCTATTCAAGTCTTTCCAAACCTTTTTTTTGCTCTACAGATAATCATGGATTTTCCGTTAGTTTAGATTCTCATTGACGAGAGTATTTTTAACTGATTCGATAAATGAACACAAATAGTTAATCGAATTTGTTTAATTGTTTTCCTTTCATTCTGTTGTCAGTTCTACTGCTAAAAGGATACGACTAGAATGTATGCGAACAATACCAGATCTTGTGCTAGTTTCTTGTTTTTGATGTTTGAAATTTGTTTTGTTTTTCGTGTAGTCATTTGTAAAAATACATTTTTTCCTTCAGGACACCCCTGCTTAAATCCTGGATCCGTCACTACCTTAACAGAAAATCATTTTTTGTTATTTCTCTCTGGCTTCTATTAACGTCTTTCTAAACGTTTTCTTTCAGCTCTACACATGTCAAAGTTGTCATTAAAATAGACAGAACAGATGATTAATACTATTTTTAAAATAACCAAAAAACAAACAAACCACTCATCAACTTTCTGTTAGTCTTCGTCCGCTCTGATGAGACTTTTTTTAAAACTGATTCGAAAATAAACGCCAATAATTAATCGAATAGTTGACAGCTCGACGGTCGAAAGGTTTTCTTTCTTATAATAGAAGTTATATTTCCATCTTGCTGTTTCCTATCATAACAGAATTGTAATCATGTTTTCTGCATTTGCAATCATGTTAGAAACAGCTGGGTTATCTGGCTTAGAGGAAGTTCATTTTGCAAAGTGCAAATTATCTTAACCCTTTTAGCGCTATGGTCCTTTTGACAATATAGCAAAAGACACTACCGTCAACCAAAACTGTCAACGTAGGTTTCTTTAGTTTTTAACCCATAAGAACACATTGTGATACCGGTGTCACACTTCTATTTAATTGATCAGTACAGTCCCTTATATAATAGTATATGTTATCCTTGATTTTAACTCATGAAGTGTACTAAGTGTTACATACAATGTAATTGATCTGCACAGTCTCTTATATAACATTATATTTTATCCTTGATTTCAACTCATGAAGTGTACTAAGTGACATCTAATGAACATACTGGTGCAGTCATGTTATTGTGTGTCGATCTGCCTTCCCAGAATCCCACATAATGTTCCTTCAAGTAGAAATGAGTTTGAGTTCTTATGGGATATACTGTGGCGTTGCTACACAGTTGAATTCAAATCATAAATTATAAAACGCTGATCTACGGGAATGTTAAATAGTAATACGTTGCAACTTTATTCTTTTAAATATATAATTAGAAAACGCTAATTTCTAAGCAACGATTATATCAACAATAAAAAGTCATGTTGATGTGTGTCAATTTGCCTTCCCAGAATCCTACATAATGTTCCTTCAAGTAGTGATGGGTCTGGGTTCTTATGAGTTAAGATGGTCCGGCTGGCCTTTGTAGTGATTTGGCTATGCTATCCGATATATCGGCCTTGTAGTGCTATACGGGTTAAAAGGGGTGTGTTAATTCCCAAGGTTTTGGAAGACTGGCGTAACACAATCTTTTTTCCTCATCTAATTATGTGCTTAATGGAAAAGTATCTTTAGAAATGAATAATGCGAATGAGAGACAGAAATGAAAGAGAAAATGGGGGTGAAAGAAA